>MCJB01000916.1:0-15370 GCA_002018475.1 Nicotiana obtusifolia | reverse complement strand
CCCCCCCCCTTTATTTATATAAACCCTTCCCCGTCTTTTTCCTTTCAGAGTTTTTCTCCATACCCACAAACATAGGAGAGAATCATTTGATCCCATCATGGCTCATTCAGCTCTCTCTCAGGTCATTTTTCTTTAAAAAAGATTCGATTTTTATTAAGTTGGTACCCACTGTTAATGGCACTCTACATTTTTTGACTTTAAATTCTGGATCCATCCTGTGTCAGTTGTTAGTTTTTTTATTGGGGTTTAGACGGTACTTTGGATTTTGACTAGATTTTGCGTTTATGCATGCAGGTGTCAGTTGCTGTTCCTCTGCAAACGGATTCATCTTTTAGAAGATCTACTTTTAAGGTTCTTGAAAATCTTTACTTATTGCTATTTATTTCCATGTCCTAACATATGAACTTGATGGAACTGTACATTGACTTTACAAATAATTGGACTTGTTTGATATATGTTTGATTTGTTTTTTCAAAAAAAAAAACAAAATTTTGTTTACTATTTTTTACCAGCAAAAAGGTACTCCCTCCATCTCAATTTATGTGATTGACTAGACATGGAATTTAATGAAAAAGAAAGATTTTTCAAACTTGTGATCTGAGTCAAATCATAGACGTTGGTGTGACTGTAAATTATCTTATTAAGCTAAAGTGAGAAGCTAAGTACAAAAAAGTGTGAATTCTTTTTTGGAACAACCTAAAAAGGAGAGTGTGCTTCATCAAATGTGATGCAATATAAAACGCAGAAAACAAGATAAAAGGATAGAAGCAAAACGCTCAATGAACTATCAAGACAACAAGTAGGAACTAGTCTACGAAGTCACGAAGTACCGATACTATACGAACAACCCTCAAGACAACGATGGCCTTTCAAACTGTTCGATCAAACAAGGAACGAGTTTAATTTTAAATCACACCAAAATTGGACAAGTTTAAGTCACACGAAATTGAGAGCAATATGGCTGCCGAAATTTTGTATATAATATCAAAGTTAGGTGCTGAAAATAATGAAGTCTTTATGCTTATATAGAATGAGCCCTGTCCTAAATCAACTAGGAAACAAATAACTAACAAAAAAGCCACAATTTGGCTAAGTAAAAAGAATGGTCACGTAGGCTTTCCCAAGTAAGTGTCAATGTCTTCCATAGCAACACAATAATACAACATAAACACAAATGTACATCATCAACAAATATTTCGTCCAGCACAAGATGTGTGGACGCTTGACTCTTCTCTAAAACTAACCAACGCTTTTTCTTGTCTTATCCAACATTGAGGGCATGAACTAGCTTGATCAGGTTGGCCTGCATCAAAATGAGACAGAGGGAGTAACTGTCTTACCTTGAGTTATTAAATTTGAGATGTTGAAAACTCATTACATCAGAAGTTTGATGGACAATTGTATGGTGTAGGGCTAAGGCGTCTGAATGTGTAACATGGGTTCAATTACATGTTGAGTAGTCCAATTGTTGGATGTGACAGTCACTGTGGCTTTTCCTCCCCTTTCTTTCTTTTCCATTTATCATTTATTCCTCTCCCATCCACCTCCCTCCTTGCAATGCAAACTGAAATCGATCTTGATTAAAATAGGCTTTTCAACAATGTGCTGAGTTTTGGAAGATTTAAAAAATGATATGTTGCATCAACATGTGTGTCCTGTATGCTCGGGCTTGCTCAATCTTCTCTTAACTAATGTTGCCCCATCTTCATGCTCGTCTAGATCAGAAGACGAAATTTTAATGGTTCTATCATGCTAAAGATCTTAACTAATCCCAATTGATTTGCTTCCTTTAACCTTTTCCGTCCTGTAAGTAATCGAGAATTTCATGACTAATTCCTTTTGTATCTGAGTGTTCCTTTTACTTATTCCTCTTGAGTCTAAGTCATTAGTATGAAGAATATTATGATATGGGTTTTGGCATCCATTGGCAATTTCGAAGGGAGTAACTCGATTCCTGCAAATTCACTCAATTATTTCATGGATATCGGCTTCTGTATATCCTTTTTTCCTGAAAAAATGCAGATGTCATGTGTTACATAACTTTTAGCCCGTCTCTAAGCTATTTAGTCCAGAATCACCGGAGAAAATGTGGAGAGAGGAGTTTGTTTTCTCTCTATATCCGGCATGCTCTTTTTTTAATCAACATATATGTGCTAAAGCCTACTTGTTTGCATATCCTAATTTGTAAGTTTGCTAAACAGGCAAATATCCTAAAATATCTTTTTTTATAAGTAACTCATGCATCATAGAGTGCTTTGTGGTTTCATAAGTCAATTAGATGTCTCCGATTGAGCACATTTTGTCTTCATTTTTGGGTCATTTTGTTGCGAAAATATGTATTTGTATATGTATCAGCATGATTGTATCCTATATTGGCGAACACACAGTTTTTGGATTCTCCTTGCGTAATCCTGGTGCATATATCTTTCTGCATCCAAGAACATGTCTTCCTTCTTTATTAGTAAAATAATTATTTGACGGAGAATGCAACATGCGCCAAGGTGAATCATAGAAGTACATGGGCAGCAAAGTACTATAAGAAAAGCAACAAAAACAGAAGAGATAAACTAAACCAGAAAATGAATAAAGAACACAAATCATGTGAGTCGAAAGACCTTCCTGTAGCATGAGAGGAAAGAAAATGAAGTAGGAATGCATATACGCTTCCCGTTGCTGCTTCCATCAGTTTATATCCACATATTTAGTTGTGTATGTGTTTCCTGATCTATTTAATCACATGTTTTATATGTTCACTAACAGTTTGAAAATGATTTGTCTCAACTAAAGAGCAAAATTATGCATTTCACTGTTACAGGCTACAAGCGTAACATTTTGTGATAGATCATGGATCTCTATGCCGCCTATCAATCTAAAAGCAGCACGATCGAGAAACCAACACATTGTTTGCATGTCGGTGCAACAAGCTAGCAAAGCCAAAGTTTCAGTTTCACCTTTATCACTTGAAGATGCAAAAGAACCACCATTGAATATTTACAAGCCCAAGGAACCATACACAGCGACAATTGTCTCTGTTGAGAGGCTTGTGGGCCCAAAAGCTCCTGGGGAGACTTGTCATATTGTCATTGATCATGGTGGCAACCTTCCTTACTGGGAAGGACAAAGTTATGGTGTCATTCCTCCGGTAAGTTCTGGCTGCATATTTCCATTATTCTTTTGAAAAGCTTTGTCATTTTGCCTTGATTGAATCTATATATGATCAGTCATATAACTGTTTGAATGAAATCCATGTCTTCTCTTCCTGCTTGCTTTACACACATCTCCATTAGTTGGACTCCATTTTGAAGGACAACCACATGCATTACTAGCAAGACATTTGTGATTTGTCATTAATATGTTGGCTGTAATGTTCTTTCATTTGCTTGATTGTCTATTCGAATGAGTGCTTATTTCTTGTTTGATGGCAATAAAAAGACAGAGTTGCAGGCATGTCTCAAAGATTTCCTACTCCATCAATTAATTTGTTAGTCATTTTTGCTACTTTTCCCTTTTGACATCCCAATAGACAGAAGTAGGCCCAAAAATTGTACTGTGTTACATCCAGTGTTTGCCCTGTCATGCTGTAAATGATTATTGTATGTCAGCTCCTGCATAGTAAGATGCTTTGTTAATTGGTACTATTAACTTCTGGCCTGCGTGAATTGAAGCTTATGCATGTTAATATTAGAACTGAACCTTTTTGTGGTTTGGGCTTTTCATTCGCATTGTGAAAATACAAAATGTGCCGTAATCATGCTTAACCTAATTTTCTGATTTTTCTAATAACAAGCTCATTTTCTTCCTTGCTAATAGCTGAGTATAATTTCTACGTCCATCAGTCTTTCAGAGCCTCACATCTTAACTCATTTCAGGGAGAAAATCCTAAGAAACCAGGCAGTCCCCACAATGTTCGTCTATATTCAATTGCATCCACCAGATATGGGGACTCGTTTGATGGGAAAACAGCCAGCTTGTGTGTCAGACGAGCTGTCTACTATGATCCTGAGACAGGAAAGGAAGACCCTTCCAAAAATGGTGTTTGCAGCAACTTCCTGTGCGACTCAAAGCCTGGTGACAAAGTAAAGATCACAGGTTAAATCCAAATAGTCCTTTTACAGATGTTATTCAAAGAAGACTTACATGCTAACACTAGTCGTCTTCCATGCGTTGCATTCTCAATTTGTCACTTCTGATCACATCAAGTGCAATTTTGGCTCAATTAATAGGTTTTTCCAACATCTCAAAAGAGGGACAAAGAAATGATCTTCTAGGCAGCATACTATTAAAAATGATCTTGTCAACAGGAAATTATGTTGTTCAGTAGACCGTTTAGGTTGTACATATAACAGATTGAAGATATCTGCCTTTTTCTTGTGTACTTGTAAATTCCAGCTGCTATGCATATTTTTTCTCCTAAGGGTCGTTTGGTTCAATTGTGGGATAGACAAGGATATCCCATGGATTAGCTATCCTACCTTCTATATGGGATAAATAATCCCACCATTTTGGTATAAAATTTATCCTACCATTAACTAATGGCCATAACCAAACATGAGATAAATACAATCCCATATTCTATCTCGGAATTAGTATTCTTATCCCGGTAACCAAACGACCCGTAAGAGTATGCGTCACAGCTTTATCTGCCACTCTCTCTTGAATTTTTTACTTGACTATCTGATCATATGATGAATCCATAAATGCCTATTTTGTACTAGTGATTCGTAGCTTTTATTAAAGGACCCTTCCCTTAGTCTGTTGTATGGCGCTTCTTGATTTAGCTTTGGCATAACTAACCCTTTTACAGGTACAAACTTCCCTATAAAGAATTTCTTAACTCATTGGTCTTCCTACACTATTACCTTTTGCTCTGACCATGTGCTTCTAAATAGGATACCCTGCTGAGAATTAAGACTCCTGTTGATGCTTCGGACCTAAATAGTCTATGTCATTTTGGCTCTTAGATTCTTATAATTTGTTGGTGGGTTGCATATATATGGTGAAACACTTGAGATTCAGTTTTCTCCGTCATTAACCACCCTTTGTATGTTTCCGCAGGTCCTTCTGGTAAGATAATGCTTCTACCAGAAGATAATCCAAATGCCACACACATCATGATTGGAACTGGAACTGGTGTGGCTCCCTTCCGAGGCTACCTTCGTCGTATGTTCATGGAATCGGTTCCAACTAAGTTTAATGGCCTTGCTTGGCTTTTCCTTGGGGTTGCAAACACTGACAGCCTTCTATATGACGATGAGTTCACCAAGTATCTCAATGACTACCCAGGCAATTTCAGATATGACCGTGCTCTTAGCCGTGAACAAAAGAACAATAAAGGGGGGAAGATGTATGTTCAGGATAAAATCGAGGAATACAGTGATGAGATCTTCAAACTGCTGGATGAAGGGGCCCACATCTATTTCTGTGGGTTGAAGGGGATGATGCCCGGAATCCAAGATACCCTGAAGAGGGTTGCTGAGGGGAGAGGTGAGAGCTGGGAGCAGAAGCTTTCACAACTCAAAAAGAACAAGCAATGGCATGTTGAAGTCTACTGATCAAGAAACGTCACTCGTTGCTTTTGTTTATGATTATTGATTGTTGTCAAGTGAACTTAGCAAGCAGTTTAGATGACACATTGTACTGCTAGTAGACATAATAAGTATTCGATGCTGCAAGGAAAATGAAATAATAACTGTTGGTACCTTCGGGCAGTTGAGAACCTTGCACTCTTCTGTATTTCTTTGCAAATGTCTTGTTAGGCATTTCACAGCTGCTCTATTGCACTTAATGTTGGTACTAGTGCGTATTTTTGCATGTGTTTCTGCAAATGCCTGGTTGTTAATCTTCTGTAGCTTAGATGATAGCCAGGAGAGGGACTAAGCTGCACCACATGTTTCAGCTTATTTTATCCTCAGGATGGAAAAAGTGCTCGACATCAAAATGAGTGGTTTTGAGTTTTCTGTTACACAGGAGTAGGCGTCCAGGACAATAGTTGTAAAAAAACATTATTTGGATTTGAAGTAGAAAAAGGTTTATAGAAATTTAAGGTTTAAAAAGTGTGTGTGTGTATATACACACATTGGTTTTCCACATGATGTTTGGTACTGGCATTGGGTCTAATTAAACCGGATTTGTGCCGCTTAGAATAGGGCTGTGCATACTTTGGTAAATACTGAATTATCGTATCGAAATCGAAAATTTTGATATTTGGTATTCGATATTTTGGTATTCGGTGTCGTATTTGGTTTAAGTTTTTAAAAAAATTGGTATTTGATATGGTATTTGGTATTTTAAAATAAAATACCGAAATACCGATACCGTATCAAAATATATATTATATTACACAATACATATATTATTAACTATAACATAAATATAAAAAATCTAAAATTTTACTTTCTTTTATTCTCTAAGTTTATCAATTAACTCTAAGCAAGTAACAAGACATTTTTAATGATCAACTTTATTCCTTTATGTACAGTTTTCTCTCTAGGTTGATATTTGCTGGTTTTGGACAAAATTTTTGACAACAAATATTTTTAGTTTTGTACTTTAATTAAGAATATTACAGTCTATGACTCTATGCACTAGTTAGTATTCAAATCAAATAAACCGAAATCGAAAGGAGAAAAATTGAACCATACCGAATTTAATTAAGTACGATATTGATATAGCACTTTAAGAAACCGAATATACTGAACCGAAATATTTAAATACTGTACCGTACCGATCGAAATTCCTAGCGTAGAGCCCATTAATGGGCAATCGCTCCTATCAAGATTTCTTATGTCTCACAATACCTGAATGGCTGAATTCATCTCAAAATAAGATACAACTTATACTGCACCTTAAAAAATAAATAATGTCACATATGTTAAGTTGAAGGAACGGTTCTAGTACATTCTTTTGAATTGGAGTAAAAAGTGGAGTCATTTTTAGGATTCTTGCTGATAGTTTTTAGCTTCTGCATTTTCCTTATCAACACATTATGAGTCGCCTTTCGCCATTAAATATATTTTTCTTCCATTTATCAATTCAGTGTTGAATAATTTATGCAATTTACGTAGATATTCAACATTGACCACAAGAAATTTTGGTGGCAAAATCTGCAGTATCTTCTTCAATAAATGCTTTCACAAGTCTTCAATACATCATTATGTTCTTTTTTAGCAACAGCATATATAGACTTGGATGATATCATCACCAACCACTTTCCAGACAATTCTAAAAATTTCACTCAAAGAGTCTTAAATATTGAACAGCAAATTACAATAATCAGAAAGTCTGCAAAGGATACAATCAAGTGATGATATCTAATTTCATTTCTGTGTGGACCTTTTACAAAATTAAATTCTCAACTTAATGGTTCTTACTTCTTAGAGTTATATAATAGTATTAATTATTAAAGTTAAGATGGAAGATATTGAGGTAGGAATTTGGATCATAGAGTAGCATATTCGGCAATCCTAAAAGTTGGTAAATTTGTTGACTAGCTATCTAAAAGGTAATTTTAACGACATCAATTTCCATTATAATAATATGGTCAACCCAGAAATATAGGAAAAAGTCAAACATGTTGAATGGCATGACACATGGAGCAAAATGAGATTTATCAATAATTTTGAATTTGAGATTCAATTTCAATCGCGTTTGACTTCGGTTTGTTAGTTGAATTTATCTCGTCATTTTGCAACATATTGAGTTAATAGGAAGCATTTCAATCCTTCTACTATTCCGTTGACACTTTGTTTTCTTCTTGAAAGGCCCTAGGCGATCAAAGACCGACGATTTTGAACCTATTTTGATTAAAGATGAAAAATTCTCTTAATTAGCCAAGTTGATGATTAATTCCAATGGTAATATGTCCCTTCTGCCGTAGTTTCAGCGGGAAATATCAGTAACTCATTACTTATCGGACTTGAATTTCTCAAATAATTTGTAAGTATTAGGGTCAAAAACCTCTTATATACGTCCTTATAGATTGTTTTATTTGGAGGAAAATTGCGGTTTAACAATATAAAAAATTTCAATTCTCACTATAGATCGTGATGGTGCCCAACGTTGCCGTCAAGCAAGTCAAAGGAAATCAACATAACGATCGATAGTTCATAACATTTTTTAAATCAAGTAATGAAATAAATAAGCAGAGTTTGGATTTAGAAACAATAATAAAATACCAACATCTTCGCCAAGATACGAAGCTTGAATAAAATATAAAGCTGAATATTATAACAAGAATACAACCATAAACAATTATCTAAAATCCTCTAAACCCGGTGTTACAAGTGCATGAGCATCTACTAGAATATACAAAAATACTACAATTGTTGTCTGGAATGAAATGTAGACAAACTACAGTAAAATTCAAATATAGCCGAAACCTTCTAGGAACATCCAAATCCAAATCCAAATCCAAACATACGCCCAAGTCCAAAATCACCATAGGACCTATCAAAACTATCTAATTCCGATTCCGAAGTCGTTTTACTCAAAAGTCAAGCGTTGATCAACTCTTCTAACTTAAAGTTTTCAAATTGAGAATCATTCTAGCAAATCAATCCCGAACCTCTAGAACATCAAATTAATTATATGTGCAAGTCGTAATACATCATATGAAGCTATCCAAAGTCTCAAATCATAGAACGAAATGCTAGAGCTCGAAACGACCGGTCGGATCGTTATATAAAGTTAAAGAAGTAGAACTTAATTATATTATTTTTGTACTTGACAAGCAGTGTTTTCTCCATCTTGCGTGAAATATTGTTGTTTACCTGTAAAGGGCAGTTAAATTTATAATGTGGTTTTACAAACAAGTGAATCGATTTGACCCAATGTTTACCCTAAAAATGGGATAACAATTGAATTTGTTCGTAGTGCTAAGGATCCGTAAACTAATCGATACTTTAATAACAATATGTTAAAATAATTGAAATATGGGAAGAGAATGATGTAACCGTCGATGATGACGAACAGAGTAAAAGAATGTGAACCTTTCTTGATAGTGTTAGTAATCGTATTTTGATAGCTAAAGAGAAGAAAGTTTTTATTGATGTCTTTTTTCTTCCTACAACTATGAGCCCAAATCCCTTCTTATAGGCTACAACTATAACTGTAAACAAGGTAAATTACTGATTATAGGATAAATCCCCTAAAATCCGGGATAGAATCTCCCCAAATCACGCTGTAACGGTTGAGACGGTTGAGACAATCACTCCTGGCGAAATATACGGTGATAGGCTAAATGTGTGGCTTGAGTCCGGTCTTCGGTCCTATGACATTTCCCAGTCGGTCGCATCCTATTCCGGTTGTGTCCCATTCCGGTTGTGTCGAATATCGGACCCATCTCTTTATCTACGAATCGGATATCCACGCCGTAACTCCTTCTAATTGGGTCAGCCCGGACCCGAACCCGTGTATAAATACTTTGCCCAATACAGATAGTCCCCTCGTTTATTAGAGCGCAAGGATAATAAACGATGTGAGTTTGCATTCACCGATCTCTCGAAGCTTGTGACCGATACATCCGATGGCGACGATACGTGTACGACACTAAATTGAGGCTCCCCCTCGAAGCAAACAGATTGTGACGGCATCTTTATGACGTTCGAATAATGCCAAAATAAGCAATCATCACAGGTCCTATCCTTGGTTATCGTGTATGATGCAGGCATTTAATGCGTGCATTTAATGCCTGACCGCTTCGTGCTTTGTGCCGCCGCCTTTAGTGAAATATAAATACCTCTTTTACCAGCGGATTAACCCTTTTCACCTTTACGTTCGTCAACGTTTCTCCTTCTTCCACTTTTACTTACAAACTTTTGTGTCCTTCATTAAAACTTACTTTTACTCCTTCAATGGCGAAAACTTCCAAATCCATCCCTCCTAGACAAAATTTCCCCACTGATACGGTTCGCACTGACGAGCCTTCATCGGAGCCGCCATTGAAAGCCTTCGTCCCTGTAGGGTGCCCTACCAGTTCTGACTTTAAAGTCGAGAAGGCATCTTCGGTTCCTGGTCGTGGCGAACCTGTGTCAGACTACATTAGCTCAATCACCCACAATCATCTTGATAGGGTGAAAGTCGAATGTCGTTGGGAAGATAAAGAGGTGGTCATTCCTTCCCAGAATGAGTCCATTATCACCCACGTTGAGGGGTACCTCAGCGTGTATACCTATCCTTTTACCATGGGACCTATAGAGCCAATAATAGTAGAATTCTGTAGGAGGTTCGAAGTCACGCTAGGTCAAATCCACCCCTCCATGTGGCGAATCGTATACCTTTTTCATTTTTTTGTAGATAAGGTCGAGGGTGGTCATCCCTTCACTCTAGACCACATACTTCGTTTGTATAGTCCTCGTATGTTTCGAGGGGGATTAATAAAACTGACTCGTCGAGCCAGTAAACCTCCCTTTTCTAGCATCGATGAGGACAGAGATCGGGGATGGATGAGCAGATTCGTTCGAATCAAAACTTCCGACCTGATTCCGGCCGAGTCCATGCCGTTTCCGGAGAAATGGAATGTCAACCGTGAGTATTTCTTCGATTGTTCCTTTCTTACTGCTATTTTTCGATATATGACCGGAATCTTTACTATTTAGCTGTTCCCCAAACTCCGGCCGCTATCGAAAACTTGGCGGGCTGGATGGCAAAATAGCGGCCCAACGGACTTACTCGGAACGGGCCTGGAAGGAAATTTCGAAAGGGTTGTGGGAGGCCAAAAATCATGGTAACTTCCTTCGATTAAAGCATCTTTCAATAAGTTAACCCCATACTTCAATTTTGAAAAACTTGATTTGCAGGTCTATCCAAGGATGCCGAGTTGAGATCGGCAGTCCTTTGTCCCCTTCCGATACCGGCCTCGGAAACAAGGGACAAAAGAAAAGGGGGGCCCACGCAAACCGAGCCCACGAAGAAGAGGAGAATGCAGAAAAAGTTGGCTCGCAAACCCGCTGTCTCCACTGTTTCCGCCAGTGAGGGTTCGGAAGAGAAAGATGAAGGCCCCAAACTTACTCGCCGCAAACCTTCTCAGGGAGTCCCCGAGCAGGTGGCGGATGATGCCGGTGTATCCCACGGTGATACGGGGGCAGAAGTCGGAGGCGCAATCGATCCTCCGACCCGGGTACAAGAGCCTTCCGATTTTCCCGGAATGGCTCAACATCCCTCTCTTTCCGAAGCATCTCTGGAGGGGACCGGAGACACTGGGGTTCAGCCGCCGGGCAAAATACCGGCCATGCTGGGAACCTTTGAGGACTACTTCGATGGGGTATCGTCATCAGATACCCTTGGTCTCGAGGTTCCTCGAAAGAGCCCCACGGTTGAATCGAGCAGGGCTTCGGTTAGTATTCGTCTGGTCGATAAATTCCCTGCTCCGAGCCTGCATCCTGAACGAAGAAGGGTAGTAACCTTCTCTGTTCCCGAAGATGCTCGGGCGCTGGGACCTCCGGTCGGTATAGCAAACTACTTCCATCAGCTGGTGACGGAAGAGGATCAAGCCGCCATGGATGCTGTGGACTGGGCCTGCCTTTTCAACGAAGCCATGCAAGCATCGATTAAAGTAAGTATTCTTCCTTGTTAAAATTTGATTTAATACTCCAATTTCGAGATTGACTTAGCGTTTTCCGGTTTAATTGTTTGCAGTCCACGGTGCTGCATAACGAGGTGTTCTTACGTATCAGGGAAGGGATGGAGCACGAAATGAGCCGACGCAAGAAGCTCGAAGACCGGATGTCAAATACCCGGATTAAGCTGAACATCTTAAGGAAGGAGCACGCTTCCTGCGTCAACCAATTAGAGGCGAAGAACAAGCTGTTGGAACGGCTGCGGGCTAAACTCGGTGAGTCCAATGCTGAACTGAGTCGATGCAAATCGAAAATAGAGCAGCTGAATTCAGATAGATCGACTCTTCAGGAACGGGTCGAGGTATTGCTTAAAGATAAAGAACTTCAAAACCTCGAAATTCAATCACTTGGCCAAGATCGGACGACTTTGTCTACCAAGCTTCAGGAGGCAGAGTCGAAGCTTATCAAGGACAAAGCCATTACTCCCGATCTAATAGCCCAGTATAGGACCGATGCTGATATGGCCAGTATGCAGTCGAGGGCATTAGTGGATTATGCTAAGTGTCAATCTCGCCTCAATGTCCTCGAGGAGCTTCAAGCGCGAGGTCTCGACTTATCTTCTGAAATAGCTGAGGCAACTAAAGCCGAAGATGAGTTGAGAAGAAAAACCTTCCCGGAAGAATTCGAGGATGGCTCCGACTAGTGTTGTTTTCCCTTCGTTCTGACCATGTAATTGCTCCTCATGAATATATAAAAGTTTTCTTTTGTTTTTTGTTTGTCGTTACCTGATGACTTGGCCTAGAATTATGAATGGCCGACCATTGCTAATTTGACCTTTGGCGCTGAAAAAACTTCAAACACACAAAATGATAGTATCATTTGAAAATGACAGCCGATGTGGCCTTAGCCTTGGTCAAACTGTCGATTGTCTTTAGATTTGAGAAGGTCGACGTTTTGCCTTAGTACGGCTGCCCGACCTGAATCAAATAGATCTTGTACTGTGCTTTTAACAGAGTTCAGCCTTAGCTGAGATTTAACTTGATCGACCAAGGATATTTATTTTCATATTGTTCGGCCGTAGCCGCAACTTGGTCTGTGTAAAGAGAATCATACGCTCCGACCTTAGCCGACTATGATCAAGAAGAAATCCTTATTTGGTCCAGCCTTAGCTGTCGTTCGACCTTATCGGTTTTAAACCTTATGTAATTCGGCCTTAGCCGTGATTCGACTTAGGCGCTTCGGTCTTAGTTAAAGCTTTGTTAGCTTCGAAAGGCCTTGGCCTGTCTGACCGGTTCCAAGTTTTGCCTTATCAGGTCTTATTTAATTCGGTTTCATTGCGCGTCGACTGTTTGCAAAATAGCAGCAAGACAAAAACCCTTAGGTTAGATGGAACAATATAGGCATCGAATAGTCTTTGCTATTATTTGAACAATGGTACATTTTGTTGATCGGAGGCGAGCTAGATCGTCCTACCAGGGTACGGCTCTCTGTGGCCGTTTGACCCTTACATCATTTCCTATCGATCTTTAATTTGGCCTCTCGAAAATAATTTAGGATAAAATGTAAGCTTCTCAGATTAGATATAGTAGCACGACATACATGCTGCCTCATTAAAAACCTTGCCGAAAAACCCAGATTGGGACAAAAACGGTAGAAGGGAAAAAGAGTGCAGCGCGTGCTTTCAGCCTTCTTGTCAGGTTGTCTTAGCTAGATGTCGATTCACCCTTAGCAATAATATTTCTTTAAGTGGCTCATGTTCCAGTTGTTGGGTAGTTCTTTCCCATCTACGGTTCCCAGCTTGTAGGACCCTTTCCCGGTTACTTTCAAAATGGCATAAGGGCCTTCCCAATTCGGTCCCAACTTCCCCTCGTTAGGGTCTCGAGTGTTGAGGGTGACTCTTCTGAGTACCAAGTCTCCTGTGTTGAAATACCGGAGTCGTGCTCTTCGATTATAGTACCTTTCGATCTTTTGCTTTTGAGCGGCCATTCGTACTAGGGCGGCTTCCCTTCTTTCATCCAAAAGCTCTAAAGTGGTGCTCATAGCTTCTTGGTTCGAGTTCTCAGTTGCGTACTGGAAACGGATACTAGGTTCGCCTACTTTAACCGGGATCAAGGCTTCGGCTCCATAAATTAGAGAAAAAGGCGTAGCTCCGGTACTCGTTTTCTCAGTTGTCCGGTATGCCCACAGGATTTCGGGCAGCATTTCTCTCCATCTTCCTTTTGCATCGACCAACCTTTTCTTTAGGCTCTGAAGGATGGTTTTGTTGGTCGATTCGGCCTGGCCGTTGCCGCTGGGATGGTACGGAGTTGATAATATCCTCTTGATTTTGTTATCTTCAAAGAATTTTGTTACCTTGCTGCCGACGAACTGCTTCCCATTATCGCATACGATTTCGGAGGGCATTCCGAACCGGCATATGACATGGTCCCATAGGAAGTCTATCACCTCTTTCTCCCTAACTTTTTCGTAAACCTGCGCTTCTACCCATTTGGAAAAATAGTCAGTAACAAAAAGAATGTAATTGAGCTTTACCTGGAGCTCGAGGAAGTGGGCCCACTATGTCCATTCCCTATTTCATGAATGGCCACGGAGAAAGGACCGAATGTAGCATCTCTGTCGGCTGGTGAATGAATGGTGCATGTCTTTGGCATTTGCTGCATTTGCGCACGAATTCTCTCGCATCTCGTTCCATATCGATCCAATAATACCCAGCTCGGATTATTTTTCGAACCAAGGCTTCCGAGCCTGAATGATTGCCGCATGATCCTTCGTGTACTTCCCTTAGTATGTATTCCGTATCTCCGGGACCAAGGCATAAGGCTAGAGGTCCTCCAAAAGTCCTTCTGTATAGAGTCCCATCGTTGGTCAAGCAGAACCGGGCTGCCTTAATTCGAAGTGCCCTCGATTCTTTGGGATCTTGGGGAAGTTTGCCCGATTTCAGATAATCTACATACTTGTTTCTCCAATCCCATGTCAGGCTCGTAGAATTAACCTCGGCATGGCCTTCCTCGACTACCGACCTCATCAATTGCACTACTTTCTCGGAGTCGACCTCGTTATCATCGACCGTCGATCCCAGGTTTGCAAGAGCATCGGCCTCACTGTTTTGGTCTCGAGGGATATGTTGCAAGGTCCATTCTTTGAATTGGTGTAGAGTAACCTGTAGTTTGTCTACGTATCTTTGCATGCGGCCCTCTCTAACCTCGAATGTTCTGTTTATTTGGTTGACCACGAGGAGAGAGTCACATTTGTCTTCAATCACTTCTGCGCCGAGGCTCTTTGCCAATTCCAGACCTGCAATCATAGCCTCATACTCGGCTTCATTGTTAGTTAGCTTTACCGTTTTGATAGATTGCCTAATGGCATTACCGGTGGGGGGTTTCAGTACGATCCCCAAACCTGATCCTTTTGCGTTTGAGGCCCCGTCCGTGAACAGAGTCCATACTCCGGAGAGAGTCCCCGGGTTTGCTAGAAGTTCCTTCTCAACCTGGGGAATAAGGGACGGTGTGAAGTCGGCGATAAAATCGGCCAACACCTGAGATTTTATCGAGGTCCGAGGTCGATATTGGATATCGTACTCACTGATCTCTATGGCCCATTTGGCCAACCGGCCCGATAGTTCGGGTTTATGCATGACGTTCCTAAGAGGGTATGTAGTTACAACGCATATTGGGTGACTTTGGAAATACGGTTTTAACTTCCTAGAAGCGCTTAGCAGGGCCAATGCTAATTTTTCTAAATGTGGGTATCTCGTTTCCGCTTCTCCTAACGTCCTACTAACATAATAAATGGGGAACTGGGTGCCCTGTTCTTCC
>MCJB01000915.1:2477-19478 GCA_002018475.1 Nicotiana obtusifolia | reverse complement strand
TGCTCCGACAAAGCTCTCTCTCGACTTGGAGAATAGATCCACACCCCCCGCAAAGCCATCTATTACTGAGCCACCACAACTAGAGCTCAAACCACTTCCTCCGCACTTGAGGTATAAATTTCTTGGCTCAAATGATACTTTACCAGTAATCGTTTCTTCTTTGTTGAATGATGTGCAGGTGGAACAATTGTTGAAAGTCTTGAAGGAGCATAGGCAAGCCATTGGATGGAAAATTGCAGACATTCGTGGGATCCCCGCGGGAATTTGCGAGCATAAAATTCAATTGGAAAGTGGGACCAAACCGAGTGTGGAACATCAACGACGGTTGAACTTGTCAATGTAAGAGGTGGTAAAGAAAGAAATCATCAAATGGTTGGATGCCGGGGTAGTCTACCCCATTGCTGATAGTTCTTGGGTGAGCCCGGTGCAATGTGTGCCGAAAAAGGGAGGCATGACCGTAATTGAAAATGAGAAAAATGAGCTTATCCCAACAACAACGGTGACCGGCTGGAGGTTGTGTATTGATTATCGGAAACTCAACAGTGCCACATGCAAGGACCATTTCCCTATGCCTTTTATTGATCAAATCCTTAATCAGCTAGCGGGAAGGTCATTCTATTGTTTCCTTGATGTATATGCCGGCTACAATTAAATCAACATAGCATTGGAGGATCAAGAGAAGATGACATTCACTTTCCCCTATGGAAATGTTTGCTTTTAGCCGGATGCCATTCGGTTTATGCAACTCTCCGGCTACTTTTCAAAGATGCATGATGTCCATTTTCTCCGACATGGTAGAGGATTTTATAGAAGTCTTCATGGACAATTCTCGGTGGTAGGTGAGTCTTTCGAGCATTGTCTTAACAATCTTAGACAAGTGCTCAAGAGATGTGAAGAGACCAACCTTGTGCTCAATTGGGAGAAATGTCACTTTATGGTGGATAAAGGCATTGTGTTGGGGCATAAAATTTCAAAGCATAGCATAGAGGTTGACCGGGCAAAGATAGAGATTATTTCTAAGCTTCCTCCACCTACTTCTGTCAAGGGTGTTCGAAGTTTCTTAGGGCATGCCGGTTTCTATAGGCGCTTCATCAAGGATTTCCCCAAGATTGCAAATCATATGTGCAAACTCCTTGAGAAGGATGCCAAATTTGTGTTTGTTGAGAAATGCCTCAAAGCCTTTGAGGAGTTGAAGCAAAGGCTCACCACGACACCTATTATTGTCACACCCAACTGGTCCCTTCCTTTCGAGCTCATGTGTGACGCCAGTGGCGTAGCCATTGGGGCAATGCTTGGCCAACGTCACAACAAGGTTCTTCACCCGATCTACTATGCCAGTAAAACACTCGATGGGGCACAAATGAATTACATGGTGACTGAGCAAGAACTTCTGGCCATTATCTATGCCTTTGAGAAGTTTCGGGCTTATTTGTTGGGATCCAATGTGGTAGTGTACACAGATCATGCGGCTCTTCGCTATCTCATGGAAAAGAAGGATGCTAAGCCTCGGTTGATTCGATGGGTCTTGTTGCTGCAAGAGTTTGACTTTGAAGTCAAGGATCGCAAGGGAACTCAAAATCAAGTGGCAGATCATTTGTCAAGGGTTGAAGAAGCAGGGAGACCAAAGGGAGATTTTGAAATCAACGATGCATTCCTGGATGAACACATATTGGCACTATCTAGTACTTTTGCTCCTTGGTATGCCGATCTGCTAACTATTAGTTAGTGACCTTATTCCGGACGGATTGGAATCCTATCAAAAGAAGAAGTTTTTGAGATACTGCCGGCACTACTATTGGGAGGAGCCTCCCTTGTTCCGTGTTTGTGCGGACAATATTATCAGAAGGTGTGTTCCGGAAGAAAAGGTTATGCCAATTCTTTAAATTTGTAGATTTACTTGAGCAATTTGAAGAGTGTGTTAGAGTGCAGGGGATTCAAAGATCACAATACTGGGAAGGAATGCATAAAAAGGGAAGAA
Source organism: Nicotiana obtusifolia (assembly GCA_002018475.1). Taxonomy (NCBI): domain Eukaryota; kingdom Viridiplantae; phylum Streptophyta; class Magnoliopsida; order Solanales; family Solanaceae; genus Nicotiana; species Nicotiana obtusifolia. The sequence continues at coordinate 17,500 of MCJB01000915.1, read as the reverse complement.
AAAACACTGCGTGAAGTTTGTTGCACAGATGCGGTTGCATTTTCACTATGCGGACCGCATTTAAGTCGCAAACTGAAGCAGTAAGTTTGGCTAAAATTGTTGACCAAAATGCGACAAGGTAATTCACTTTGCGGACCACATTTACATTATGCAATCGCATTGTGCTTCGCATTGTTGCCTCTTCAGCAGAACCCACCGTGTAACACGTATGCGGTCGCATGGTGTGTTATGCGATGACTTTCCCATCACAAAAGAGCCAGGTACGTCATCTCATTCTCTCATATTTCACTCCTTCAAAACAACGCAAAACAACATTCAAACAAAATGAGAAATGAACAGAAAAAAAAAACAAAAGAGAAAAAGGAAGGACCAGAGGCAAAAAGAGATCGAATCGTACCAAGGACGAATACCAGTTCAAGATCTCCATACGTCTCGTACTCTTCTTCATTGGTATGTGTCCCGATCTCCTCAAGTTCACTTCTATCTTTTCTGTGGCTTTCTTTATTTTCGTTTTGCATTTTTGATTTTATCTCTTCATGGTTGTTTCTGGGGTGTTGGGTAGAGAGACATAGGACTGCCATTGTTGGGGGATAGACTGAATCGTGAGAACGAAGGCATTTGCGGCCCGCAAAATCAGAATGTGGTTTGCATTTTGGCCGCATCATTAAACCCTAGTCTCCTGAAGATGATGATGAAATGCTGTGCCATTTTCGATCACATAATTAATATGCTATCCGAAAAGGCACCGCAAACTGAAACAGAACACCCAGTTAAAACCTTGCTATCTGCGATTGTTTTGCGATCACAGTTCCCACTTTGCGGTGGGTTTTGCGATCGCATTTTGTTATTTTGTTTTGTGTGTGTGAAAGTAAATTCAGCGATGGTTATGTGGTTCGCATAGTGGTTATGCGATAGCATAACCCATCGCAGACTGAGGTCCATTACTACACAGTCAAGATTGGGACAAGTTTGCGGTCCGCAAAGTGGTTATGCGACCGCAAACTATGTCGCATTTGTTTGCTTTTTCTTTGATTTCTTCTGTTTTCTTTTTCACTGTTGCCTACAATGTCGCTCACATTTCACCCTTGTACAAATATGGCTCCCCAAAATCATGCAGCCAAGAAAAGGGCACCTTCCGTTCGTCACACATTACAGGCAAAACGTTTATGAACGGAATCCAATGTGCCAAGCACCTCCTAGTATGATGAGGAGGAACTCTTGCCCTCATTAAATCTACAGGCCGAGGCTAGAAGAAAACACGGAGATGACTTTCACCTCCAATTTGGGGTTGTAGGCTCCAGGGAACTATACAGAGTAGGACTCACCAAAAGAAAAATCCTGGGTGAGAAGCAGTAGAGCTTGAACGGGCATCAAGAACAGTACCCCCACATCATCGACAATATAAAAGCAAGAAAATGGGAGTGCTTTACTGAAACCCGTACGGAGTATAATGAGTCCCTGGTCCGTGAATTCTATGCATCTTATGGAGCCTCCAGGACGGCACACCACAAACGCAACAGAATTCTTACTGGCACCGTACTTGTTCGGGGGAAGAGTGTGTTGTGCAACAGTGAGGAGATTAATGAGGTATATTTCCCCGACTGGCAAACAGGCACAGCTGAGTACGATGCCAAGTATGCAAATAGGGAAAATGAGCGTGGGTGGATTGCATCGGTGATAGCAAAGGGTACCCCTGCTTGGATCAACCCTGGGAATAAGATATACAAGGAGGATCTCACAAGGGAGGGTCGATTCTGGCTCAGCTTTGTTACCTCCCGCTTGATACCATCCCGTAACGAGACTGATATAGGCATTGAGAAAGCTCTCCTCATTTCATGTATCATGGCCGGCATCAAGATTTATGTGGGAACTCTGATCTTCCAAGAGATCGGTATCTGGGCAACACAGCTTGCTACCTCGCTTCCATTTCCGTGCTTGATCTCAGCCCTCTGTAAAGCTATGAAAGTTCCTCTCATGCAACACTCTGACAAGACCGGGAAGGAAATGAGAGACATAGACATCACACGTATTAGTGATGCTGCTGCCCCACCAGAGACTCCAATTCAGGATCTCGACTCCCAGACTCCTGTGCCTCCTCAGGTTCCAGAGGCATCCACTTCTGCTTCTGAGCCTGCCTCTTAGTCCACCACTGGTCAGCCTTCGTCTGCATTGCCAGCCCTCTCGAGGCTTGGTGTCATTACCCAGCATGCCAATACCAAGTAGACCAGCTCTTGAAGACCTTGCCCAACCTTCTCAAACAAGCCCTGACTCCTATACAAACTTCAGTGACATCTCTCCAACAACAACAAACACTGTATGGGGATCGCTTGCACCAGCTTGAGTTAAGGGTTGAAAAGATAAAGAGCAGTGAGGTTAGGGGTTTGCCTCAGCTACGGGAGGAGGTTGCTTCTATGACGACCGAGCTCCACAAGATGCAAAATTTGGAGTTCGAAATATCATCCCTCCTACCCAAGGATGGTGATTAGGGAGCAGACACAACTTCACCAGACTTGGGCCTTGATTTCACGACTCTGATGGCAGACATTGCACCTCAGACTGCCAGGATGTCCCAACCTCCAGCTCCCCCTGTACGTGTTGATATTCATGACGAGGAGACTTCCGGACATTCTTCAGAGTCAGAGGGTGAGGAGGCAGATGAGGAGGATTCATGGTCCTCGGAGGATGATGGCCCTCAAGAGAAGGTCAAACAGATTGTTGCGCCTACAGCGGAGGATGAGGAGCAAGCAAACATTTAGAGGGTGATAGAACATTCGCTAGTAGATTTGGCCGCCCCTGCAGACCCATTGGCCACTCAGCCATCAGCGGGCGAGGCTAGTAGCTCACAGGCCCCAGCTCTAGTTCTCGACCAGTCAGAGATCCCTCCTTCAGCATCAGAGGGTTAGCCGGCTACCGACTCCCAGAGCGCTTAGTGCGCCCCAGAGAGCCCTTTCAACTCTACTTTATGTTCATATGCATTAGGGACAATGCATGCTTTTGGTTGGGGGTGGTAGTCTTGTCTGTACTTTTGCGACATTAGCAATTGTAGTATATATTAGTGCTTTGTGATTTCTGTACATAAGTTGTCTTTAAAAACTAGTAGATAGTTTTCCATCTTTAGTAATTAGAAATAAATTCCCCTTGTTTTTTCTTTGCCGGGTTCTTTTTCAAGGGTGTAATAGTAGAACCGGGACAGTAGAATGAAACATGTTGACCGGGCTGGTGTAATTGTCTAGTCTCAAGCATGTGTGTCTGTACATAGCCTATACCCTTTCAAAAGATCAACTGTGTGAACTTAAGGCTCGCTCTGTGACTCTACATCTACCTAGAGTTATGTATGTATATATGATGAAAGCTTTGAGTTGCCAAATATTAACTCTAGGGCTTTAAACTATGTGAACCAAACAGTTTGTGTGCCATGTGTGTGGGTTCTTTGTGTAGATAATTCTTGTGTTTGCTTCTGCCATCTAGAACTGGCCCGGTTGGTTTTCGATGCTTATAATAATTACACTTAGTTGGAGGGGTGATCTTAGGCATTCTTTGTTTTATTTGAGAAACCTCTTTAGCCTTTCAAGCCTACCATTGCATAAATAATATCACTAGTACCCTATTCGAGCCTTTAACCTTTTCTTGGCCACCTCACTACAAACCTTTCCCTTTTGTAAAATAATTACCTCTTTTGAACCCCTTCCTCCTTGAACATTGAGAATTGGGCTAAAAGCCTAAGTTGGGGGTGTGGTGTTGAAGTGGAAATGGGTAAGGTTATACATTGAGTGTAGGAGCATATACCTCAAAGTGCTCATATAAAATTATGCAAGCTCCAAAATTAAAAAAAATTTAAAAAAAAGAAGAGAAATAAATATATGTGTATATATATATAATCATGGAGCCTTGAAGAAAATTAGAGAGGTATTTAAGGTGGCTCCATATGGGGAACTAGATGCCAATGTGGCTATGGGGTTTGAAAAGAAACAAAGTGCAAAAAGAAAAGAAAATGTGATTAGTGTTCAAGGAGGATGTAGTCACTTATATCTAAATACTTATCCGACCCTTCCCTAAGCCTACAGTACAAGCCTCAAAAAGTCCTTATGGGATCTCCAACCGAGCGTTCTTAGAATTAAGTGGCGAATTAAAATAAGGGCAAGCCTATGGTATGGTATGTGGTAACACTTGAAATTCTTTTCTGAGAGTGAGTCGATTTGTGAATTAGTCCCTTTTTGTTGTCATTTAAATATTGTGATTTTGGGACTTTCTTTCTAGTGAGGGCACATGAACTGCGAGGTTGAACAAAAGTTGAGTTTTTGAGTAAAACGCAAGTGCACTCAGCTGAGGGTAGTATTTAGTCATGTTGTCTGAGGCTCAAAGTTCACAAGTTGATTAGTTTTCCTTGAATATATCGATGATTCAGGAAGGGTAAAACATTCGAAGATGCATGCTTGAAATACTAACAACAAACACTGTCCATTGTCACTATTGTTTCATGTCTTGCAGATGGAGTCTAGAATAGGATAGTGTCATCTTAGTTGCTTGAGGACAAGCAAGAGTTTAAGTTGGGGGTGTGATGTGCCGGAGAATTTCGGCATATTTTGATACTAATTGCTTAGATTTTAACTTGTTTTAAATGTAATTTCCCTAGGTACTTATGTAGTTTTAGTATTTTTGCAGTGTATGAGGTGTAAGGACCTAAGAGCATGGAAAAGAGTTCAAAAAGCCACAAAAAGACTAGAAAAGAGCAAAAAAAATTGCAGATGTGGATATGCTATCGCAAATACCACATGCGAGTCGCATACTTCACACCAAGATCGCAGATCAAGACAGACTTTTGGGCAAAGTTCAACGTCAAAAATGCGGTCTCATCTGCGATCGCATACTTGTCTGCGAGCCGCATATTGCACGCAGAGATCGCATATCAAAACAGAATCCTGGGCGAAGTTCAATGACAAAAATGCGGTCTCTTCTGCGATCACATAACGTGTTTGTGAGCCGCAGAAGTAACCGCAAACCAAACATGAAGTCTACTGAAGGAAGAAAATGCGATGCAAGATGCGGTTGCATTTCTACAATGTGGACCGCAAACCATGAATGCAGGGAAGGCGAAACTAGGGTTACAATCTACGATAGACATGTCAAAAATGCGGACCACATGTCTGTTATGCGACAGAAATGCGGTCGCATGTTCAGCTTCAGGGCAGATTGGTCCGAATTTTGTCTCGATTTTTGGGCCTCTATAAACAGGTCTATTAGGGTTTTGTGGGGGCTATCTTGTCAGACTTTGAAGCTACAATACAAGGCATTAATATTCCTTTCTTTTGGAAGCTTTTGTGTCAAGAATCTTTCACTTTGTAAGCTTTATGACATTTAATATTCTCTTGTTTTCAGATTTTAGTATGAGTAACTAATTTTAAATACTAAGGTTGTGGACCCTAATGGGTGTTATGTTGATGGGTGTTTAACATTGAATATATATATACATAACGGTTGGTTGATATTTATTTACTTTGCATTCTTCATTTATTGTTGGTTGCAAACATTAACAAGCGCCGTTATATTTTATCTTTGCTTGGGAAAGTGGGGCAGAATTTGGTAGAAGTAAATATCAAAGACTCAAGGCTTTAAACCTTGTTTAATAAAATCTCTCCGAAATAAGTGGGTTTTATTTGGCATAAATTAATTGTTCTTAATTGCAACTCTTTTATATTTGGAAAAATCATAAAGAGGAAATACTACCTACTTATTGGAAAATATTAGGTAGTCACTTAGACATCATTTGCATATCAAAAAGAATCTTCCGTTAGAAATATATCATATGGAAACCGATAGCATTACACTCAATTAATGGGGACACAACCTTGGTTGTTTTAATCAAATTATTTACATTCTCAACATTTCAATTAGCCTTTATTTAAAACCAAACTCAATTCATACTCTTGTTCCGGTTAACTGGATAGAATTACGACTTTAGTTGAGTAACACACTAGCCAAATAACCTTTTCACACCTATTCCCTGTGGGATTCGACCCCAATCTTGTTGGGTTATTATATTTGATATTGACCGCTTTACACTATTTATTAAGGTGTAATTTGAGCGTATCTTGGGGGAGGATGCAAGGCCCAGAAAATTTTACCTAGAACCCGGGGTTTCGCAATGCCGAGGTAGGCTAATGTGTTCGAGGGTAGTAGATAATCTTCGTTGCGAGTTTGCTTGCTTCGGCACGGACTTTTTGGGTTGTGCAATGCGTTGGGGAGTTGGAAGGATGATTTTGCAGAACATGGCATTTGTGTTGTCCATTATATGGCCGCATAACTACTCCGCAGACTGCAGATTCTCCGCAGACTGCAGATTCGCCGCAGAGTGCAACAGGAAAAAAGCCAATTTTGAAGGTCGTTTTGTGGTCAACTACACGACCGCATAATTATTACGTCGGCTGCACATCCGTTGCAGATTCAGCATGAAAAATTTCGGAGGGAGACTTTTTGCGGTGCATTATGTGACCGTATAACTGGTCTGCGGACCGCAGACCTGTTGCAAACCTGATACGATCACCTCAGTTTTGAAGGATGAATTCACACTCCCATATGCAGACCGCATACCTGTTCTACGGTCCACTTTGTGACCGTAGAGTTGAGTTTGGAGGGTCCATTTTCTATTTTTATAACTCGGCCCCATTTTGATTAAAAACCTTTAGGGCTCGTTTTGAAGGCAAAATTTGATGTTTTAGAGAGAATAGAGTATCTTAGAGAGAGAGGGGGAGATCTATCAATTCTACTTATCCATTCTTGCCCCTATCTTCAAGAATCAAGGAAGCCACTCACTAGGCCATCATCTATCCGGGTAAGTGATGTGCCGGGTAATTTCGGCACATTTACATATTATTTGCTTAGAGTTTTACTTGTTCTACGTGTTAATTATCATGATATTTACTTAGTTTTAGTGTAATTTCAGTATATTGAGGGAAGAAACCCAGAAGCATGAAAAGAAGTCCAAAAGTTGTCCAAAGGCAAGAAAAGAGTTCAAGAGTATAGCAGGTTCAACTCTACGACCGCAGAACAGCTATGCGAGTCGCAGAATGCATAAGAGGATCGCAGAGGCAGACAGAACTTCAAGCCAAAATTCAAGTTGAGAATGCAGTCACAAATGCGACCGCAGAACAAGAATGCTAACCGCATTATCGTCGCAGACACGAACAGAGTCTAAGGTGAAAAATAGAGTGAAGACTGCGATCGCAGAGTCAATCTGCGGACCGCATTTTTAGATGCGATGAGAGGGAAACTGACTGGTAGGATCTGTGATGGAATGTGAAGTTTCTGCGAACCGCATTCCTGCTCTGCGACAGGAATGCGATCGCAGACGTGCAACTGGGTCAAACTTAACTGCTGCTCGCCTCGGATTTTGGGCTTCTATAAATAGCTTTTCTAGGGTTGTGTGAAGGGAGACGGGTCAGAATTCAAAGTACAAAGTACTGCTTTTGGTTAAATTCAAATTTAGAGAGATTTTAGGGTTATCAAAAGAGAGAATTCGATATTGTTGTAAGACGAATTCAATTATTCTTATTTGTTCTTCAGTTTTTAACATGTGTAGCTAAATTCTAATACTAAGGTTGTGAACCCTAGATGGGTATAATATTATTGAAAGATTGATATTGATTGCAATTTCGAAAGAAGCTTGATATTTATTTATTTCTCGTTCTGAATTTAATCGTTAGTGGTTGCAAACATTAACGAGTGCCAATTTACGCTATCGTATCTTGGAAAAGTGAGATAGAGTTTGGTAGAGATAAATAGCAATAATTCAAGGCTTTAACCCTTGTTTAACGAAATTACTTAGGAATAAGTAGATTTCAATTTGGCAAATAATTGGGTGTTCTTAATTTTGACTCTTTAGTATTCGGGAGAATCATAAGAGGGTACGTTGTCTAAGTGTTGGGAAACATTGGATAACACGTTAATAAGAACCGATTGCATATCAAGAACGGATGTCAATATCAATATCAATACATTCTACTACATTAGGGGGAACACAACCTTAGTATCTCAACTTCATATCTTTCCTTTCAAATTATTTTCGAGCTGCAACTATTAGTTTACTTTTCTTTACGTATTCAACATTAATTTACTCTATTTGGTTACTTGATCAAATTATGACTAAGTACAGTATTGCATTAATTAGATAATTGTCTCACACCTATTCCCTGTGGGATTCGACCCCAACCTTGTTGGGTTACTATATTTGACATCGATCGCTTACACTATTGTAAAGGTGTAATTTGAGCGGATTAGTAAGTCCTTCTCCTAAGCTTTCATGCAAGATGTTATGGGTCTAAGTAGGGTGTGGAGTTGGAGATAGGCCATGCATGTACCAATAGGGGGTAGTATGTGGAGTTGTTGAACTATTTTAGGTAGTTTCTTGATGAAATTTGTTGAGGGAGGAAGGGATTACCATTATAGAGCCTTGCATTCGATTTTGCGTAGAAAGCGTTTGACGAAATTCCAAAGAGACATATATCATGAGAATCTTTCTAATTTGTATTTGGTGTTCCCTATCTTTCTATAGATTTAAATTGCTAGAAGTATTCAGACGTTGTAGTAATCTAAGGAAAGCTCAAGCAAGGTATGTTGGCTAAACTCCATTTCTAGAATAGGAATCCATGAGTTCCTCGTAAATTCCAAATGTGGTTTGACCAGTATCTTTTCCTATGGTTTCAAATTGCCTCCAATGATAGATTTGTCTAAAAGCTTATGTAATCAAGTCATGATTAAGTTTCCCTTACCATATTATGCTCTCCTTAGTGGAAAAACGTTCAAACACGGTTGTTTCAACTAATGCATATGATTTGAATCCATGTTTAAATCGTAAATCAACACGCTCTTCTTCGTAAGTATTTTCAAAGTGTTTGGAGTTCATATGTACTTATGAGTTAAAACTATGCATTGCCCTTTGAGAAAGGTATTTCAAAAATAAATGGTGTATTACTCGTTTATGATTTTAACTTGTACCTTGATTGCCAGTCACTTTGCTTAATTTTTTTTTTTTTTTTTTTGCAAAGAAATCACTTGACTTTTTGAAGCCTTCATTACTAATGAACTTAAAGCTATGATTTTTGGAATATTCTATATGTTGATGTTTATGATAACAATCCTTGAAAATAAAGAGATGAAAGTGTGAAATATGAAATAAAGGTATCGTGCCATGAATGAATAACTCTATGTATGGCCAAGAGAGCCAATGAAATAATGATGTTTTGAGTGGTTAAAAGTACTAATGAAGCTATATAAGGTATGAAAGATTATGAGATGAATGCATTTATATATTTATTTCCTTTGTTTACAAAAATGTTTTTGGGAGTATCATTAGCGAGCCGAGGAAAGGTGGGTTATAACGGCCCACACCTGAAACTACATGTGCTGGTGTAGGAGTTGATTAAGATTATTCTCCTTGATTGGGATGAGATTGTTGCTGGCCTTGGATTGGATTTCGACTCACACGACATATGTGGGGAGACGACCTAGCCGATCAGGTGGTGATCCGACGCCATGTCGCGCGCATGGTGGTTCCTCCTTCTTGGTATCACCTTTTATTCACATCACAATTTCAATCCATATTGATTCGTGGAGATATGGCTCAGTCGATCGAGTTTTGTGATCGGACTCCATGCCTCATGTATGGTGTGAAGATCGGAGGCTAATGATCTCCCAACCAAAAATATTAGTTTCTTATTTTGCAAGCTATTATGTTTTAACTTAGAATTTGGATATCATTGGTTTTTCCTTGTTGATTTTCATGATTTTTCCCTTTTTATATTGGCATCCTATTTCATGAGATGGTATTTAGCTTTACATACTAGTACTATTTCATATGTATTAACGTCCATTTTGCCGGGGGCCATACATCTTTAATGGACGCAAGTGGTTCGTCACCGGGCAGCTTTGATCCTCTTTAGTAGTTACCCTCTATTCAGCAGACTTTGTGAGCCCTATTCTACTTCTAGGCCTTATGACATTTGATTTTGCACATTATGTTTTGAGGCATAGCCAGGGCCTTGTCGCCGGCACTTCCATACTACTCTTCTGTTATACTTCGAGGCTCCGTAGACATGCTGTGGGTGGTGTTCAATGTTGGGTAATGAACTAAAAGTGTTGGTATTTTTCAAACATGTTTTCCCTCATAACTATGAACTTGTAATATTTTGAAAATTGTAAATGAAGGTTCTATAAGTAATGGATAAAGGACGTGGTGTACACTTTACTCTTCTCATGTCTATTTTGTGTTATTGATTCTTAAACTGTTCATGAGTAAGGTTGGGTAGAAGGCATCAAGTAGGCTTGCTTGATTGGGATGTCTTGTTCGGGAGCCGATCGCGTTCCCCAAGGCCAGGGTGTGACAAACTCGTCTAGAATTAGGGATCGTTCTGGGAGAGGCCATCCTAGCAAGCTAGTTCCTTTAGCTTATCAGACCGCTCGTGGTGCTCTGGATCTGTCTTTATTTAATGTATTACTTGCACAGAGTTCCCACCGTACTCCTTCAGTCCATGGTTATTCTAGTGGGTACTCAGGTTACAAGAGGCAGCCTCAGATTCCGCAACCATTCTCAGCTCGAGGTTGTTTTTGAGTGTGGAGAGGTGGGGCATATCAAGAAGGATTACCCCACATGTGGTAGAGGTGCAGCACTGCGGGGTTCTCATACAGTGACTCTAGTGCCAGTAGTTACACCAACTGCCCTACCAACTAGAGAGGAAGGTCAAGCAGCCATGGGACATCCTAGAGGTGGAGGTTAGTCACATAGATGCATCAGTTCTATTTCATCCTGGTTCTACAAATTCCTATGGGTCATCGTACTTTGCATCATATTTGGATTTACAGCATAGTTTTCTTGATATCACTGCTCATGTATCTACACCTGTTGGGGATTCTACTATAGTGGATCTTGTGTATAGGTCTTGTGCAGTTACTGTTGGGGGTTGTGAGACTATGTCGATCTTCTGTTGCTTAGTATGGTGGATTTCAGTGTAATTTTGGGTATGATTTGGTTATCTCCATATCATGCTATTGTTGATTGTCTCACGAAGGCCGTGACGTTGGCTATGCTGAGGTTGCCAAGGTTGGAATGGATAAGTTCTCTTGGTCATACTTCTAGTAGAGTGATTTCATTTTTGAAGGCTCGACAGATGGTTGAGAAAGGGTGTTTAGCGTATTCGGCATTTGTTAGAGATGTTAGTGCTAATACTCCACTATTGAGTCAGTTCTAGTAGTGAGAGAGTTACCGGATGTATTTCTGACAGACCTACCGTGCATGTCATCCGATAGGGATATTGATTTTTGGTATTGACATGGTGCCAGACACTTAGCCCGTATATATTCCACTGTATCGCATGGCTCTAGTTGAGTTGAAGGAATTAAAGGAGCAGCTGCAAGAGTTGTTGGATAAGAGGTTTATTAGGCCTAGTTTGTCACCTTGGGGTGCACCAGTGTTGTTTGTGAAGAATAATGATAGTTCCATGAGGATGTGTATTGACTATAAGAAGTTGAACAAGGTTACCATCAAGTACAAGTATCCACTGCCTTGCATTGATGATTTCTTTGATCAATTTGAGGGAGCTAGGGTGTCCTCAAAGATTGACTTGATGTCGGGGTATCATCAGTGGAAGATCAGGACTTCATACATTCCTAAGACAATTTTCAGGACTCCTTATGGGCACTATGATTTTCTAGTGATATCTTTTGGTTTGACTAGTGCCCTAACATCTTTCATACATTTGATGAACAATGTGTTCTAGTGGATATCTTGGTGTATTCCCATAGTGATAAGGAGCACGAGCAGCATTTGAGGATTGTACTACAGATTCTAAGGGAGAAGAAGTTATATGTTAAGTTCTCCAAGTGTGAGTTTTGATTGGACTCGGTGGCATTCTTGGGCCACATGGTGTTTAGTGATACGATCAAGATAGGTTCGCAGAAGATTGAGGTAGTTTTGACTTGGCCCAGACCTTCTACCGCACAGATATCAGGAGTTTCTTAGGTTTGGCTGGGTATTATCATCGCTTCATAGAGGGGTTTTAATCTATTGCAGCTCCACTGTATAAGTCGACTCACAAGGGCGCTCGATTTAGATGGTCTGAAGAGTGTGAGGAGAGCTTTCAAAAGCTCAAGATTGCTTTGACTACGGCTCTAGTTTTAAGGATGCTTTGCCTATTGGCCTTGGTTGTGTGATGATGCATGATGGTAGAGTGATCGCCTATGCACCGCACCAGTTGAAGACCTATGAGAAGAACTATCTGGTGCATGATATGGAGTTAGCTGCTATTGTGCACACACTCAAGATTTGAAGCCATTACTTGTAAGGCATGTCTTGTGAGGTTTACACGGATCATCGGAGTCTTTGACACTTATTCAAGCAAAAGGATTTGAATTTGAGGCTACGGAGGTGATTGTAGTTTTTGAATGATTATGATATCACTACCTTGTATCCTTCGGGGAAGGCTAATGTTGTAGTGTATACCTTGAGTAGAAAAATGGAGAGCATGTAGAATTTGGCCTTTATTCCAATTGTAGAGAGGCCTTTGGCTTTGGATTGTTAGGCTTTGGCCAACAGATTTGGGAGGTTGGATATTTTTGAGTCTAGTAGAGTACTCGCTTGTGTTGTTTTGCGGTCGTCCTTGTTTGAGTGCACCAAGGTTCGCCAATATGATGATCCTCCTTTGCTTGTCCTTAAGGACACGGTGTTGCGTATTAAGGCTTCAGGTCGAATCTGTGTTCCTAATGAGGATTGTATATAGAGAGTTTATTCTTGAGGAGGCTCATAGTTCGCGGTATTCATTTCACCCGCGTGCTAAGAACATGTATCATGAATTAAAGCAAAATTATTGGTGGTGAAGGATAAAGAAAGAAATTGTTAGACATGTATCGCGGTGTTTTAATTGTCATCAACTCAAGTATGAGCATTAAAGACCGAGTGATTTGCTTAAGAGTTTAGATATACCAGAGTAGAAGTAGGAGCATATTACTATGGATTTTTTGGTAGGGTTGCCACAGACTTTGAGGAGATTTGACATTGTTTGGATCATTAAGGAGAGGCTGACCAAGTCTGCGCATTTTATTTCATTCATGACTTCCTACATTTATGAGCAGTTGGCTCGGATTTACCATAGTGATATTGTCTGCCTGCATGGTGTGCATGTGTCTGTCATCTCGGATAGGAGCATTCTGTTTACATCGCACTTTTGGAGAACCATTCAGCATATGTTGGGCATGCAGGTGGAGTTGAGTACGGTATTTACCCTCAGACGGACGGACAATCCAACCGTACTATTCAGATCTTGAAGGATATGTTGAGAACCTACATTATAGATCTCAGAGGCAGTGAGATCAGTTTCTACCATTAGAAGAGTTCGCATATAACAATAACTACCAGTTTACGACCCAGATGGTTCTTTATGAGGCATTATATGGGATGTGGTGTTGCTCTCTACTTAGGTGGTTTGAGTTAGGTGAGGCTGGGTTGTTGGGTACAAATTTGGTCTGTGATGCTTTTAAGAAGGTAAAGTTGATTTAGGAGTGGCTTCGTACAATGCTCTCCAGGTAGAAGAGTTATGCTGATAGGAAGGTTCATGATGTGGCTTTCATGGAGGGTGAGAGGGTTCTTCTTAGAGTTTCGCCTATGAAGGGTGTAAGGAGATTTAGGAAGAAGGTCAAGTTGAGCTCTTGATATATTGGTCCATTTGAGATATTAGAGAGGGTGGTGTTGTGGCCTACAAACTTGCCTTGTTACCTAGCTTGTCGTGAGTTCATCTGGTATTTCATGTTTCCATGCTTAGGAAGTATCATGAGGATCAGTTACATGTGTTAGATTTAGTTCTGTGTAGCTGGATGAGACATTATTTTATGAGGAAGATCTAGTGGCCATTTTGGATAAGCAGGTTTGAAAGTTTAGGTCAAAAGATATCGCATCAGTAAAGGTTCAGTGTAGAAGTCAACTGATCGAGGAGTGACTTGGGAGATTGAGAATGATATGTGGAGTAGATATTCTTATTTTTTTGGCACTCCATGTATCTTTCTTAACCCATTCGAGGATGGACATTATGTTTAAGAGGGGGAGAATATAACGATCCAGCCAGTTATTTTGTGTATTTGAGCCCCCTTCCCCTATTTGATGTTTCCCAAATGTGTGATTTGGTTCTGTGACTTGTGGAGTTGGATAGTTTGGCTTCATGAAGGTTTGAGAATGATCGGAACACTTAGTTTTATTTTTGGAAGCTTATGTTATAAGAGTTAACCAAGGTTTGACTTTTGAGTAGACGAACTTGAATTGGTGGTTTGGTTACTTCAATAGGAGTCTTCGTCTTCCTGTTTCAAGGAGTCTCTTGCTCTGTTCCTTATATTGTGGTATCAGAGCCAGCCCATCCTTTCGGAGGGAGGAACAGTTTACTAAATATGTCAGAGTCGTTTCCATCTTCGTCTTCCTTAGCTAAAATGAATATGTCCCCTACTCTGTATAAAACCCTTTCCAAAAAATATGACTACCTCTATGAAGTCGATATATTACCAGACGAACAAAAAGTGTCTTCCACCGAACTACCCCTTATAAATCCCTACTCAGCCTTTGCCAAAAAATCCTTTGCACCATGGACCCAAATACGTTCCCTTGTCCAACATAGACCAAAAGGAGTTAAAGAATACGTTGCGGCGTCAAAACTTGACCAGCATCCCATCCTCGCCACCAGAGAAGAACAATTTATCACCCTTCAAATTCCAGACGATTTCCCCAGGCAATGGAGAGAGCATGGGTTTACCCATATCCATTTTGGTGCAATCAGAATTGCCTTAACCTATCACGGAAGAAAAGGTCAGCCGGTGGTAGCTCGCCTTTCTCTTCTCGATACCAGATATTTGGAGTACCAACATGCAAACTTAGGTACTGCCGAAGTCACCTTGAATGTCGGGACCGTTTTCATAACAATCTTTCCAAACTTCAATATGTCTCTCTATGATCCCTACTTAACCGAAGCTCTTAAAATCCAAGTCCAAATCCAAGG
>MCJB01000914.1:375971-469475 GCA_002018475.1 Nicotiana obtusifolia | reverse complement strand
AACTTCACAATTTTTCTTGAAATTGAAATAATAATATGAGCACTTATGGAAATAATTAGAGAGAGATTGAGAGAGATTGAGAGATTTTGTGAGTTAAAAATGAAAGAATGGGGGGGTATTTATAGGTGGAAAAAGGTAAAAAGTGTATTTATTAAAAGTTTGGGGTTTAATTAAAGTTTGGGGACTAAATGGCTATTTTTCAAAGCCCAAACGGCTATTTTTTTAAGCCCAAACGGTCAGATTTTAAATCTGACCGTTGGGCTATTTTTTTTTTTTTTTAAAAAAAAAATTAAATTTTGACCGTTGGGCCCGCTGGGACCGGCCCAGGCCCGCCTGGCGGTCCCGGGCCTGGCGGTCCCGGGCCTGGCGGGCCTTTTTGCGCGACCCGGCCCGTCACGGGCTTTTAACCGTTTTAGGCCCAGGACCGCTAGGGCCCGGACCACAGGCCCGCGGTCCCGGGCCGTTCGTGGGCCAGGCCCACCGTGGGCCACAGCCTTACTTCACGGTTATGGCAGAATTTTTTCAGTTCACAAATGTCCGACACACACACAAACAGTTCCGCTATTAAATGTAGGAGTGTCGATGAATATTTAAAAAGCCGACTAAACCGATCGAATCGTACCGTACCGCACTGATTATTAGGTTTCTTTTAATAAAACTGTAGGTTTTTATATAAATTTATAACCGTATCGATAATTAGGATAAATTTTTTATTTTATGAAAATAAGCCGAAAAAATACCGAACCGTACCGAATAAATTTACATGTTAAAACTATATTTATATATTAAGTTTTAAAATAATAAAGTATTAAATTTTTCTTGGGTCTTGGAATCATGAAAAGAGTTACAAGCCAATAAGTAATTAAACACAAAATGCTAATTCCCAAATCTATTATGCTACTCCTATAAAAATTAAATTATTTTCAATATATTCACTAGCAAGACACAAGGTATTGTAGCAATTATGAGTAGCAAACTACAATGTATTATGTTTCCTCTCGTTTGATTTAGATTTATCTTTTTAAATTTTTAATCTTTTATAGACTTGAGTCCCAGTAACAACTTGGTTAATATCTTTCCACTCGTGTGATTTATATTTTCTTTGTATTAATTTGCTTAGTTTTTTTGGCGCTGCTGTAGAATATTGATGGATCTATACTCTAGCCATCTTTCATATTTTCTTAATTCATCACCTTTTAAAATGTAAAAATGTCTAGAGAGTTTTGCTGAGTCCTATAAAAGTACGTATGTACTGCATTCTACTTCTTCTAGTGACTTTTACATGAGATTTTTAAAAAAAATAAAAATTAATCGAACCGTTCGATACCAAAGAGAAACCGATATAGTTGGGACGATTTTGAAAAATCTAATTTTGATTGTACATAATAGAATAATCGAACAAAATAACCTGTCGAACCAAACCATTGACACTCCTAATTAAATGCTAGAGCTAAGAGTCCTATCACCATTCTTTTCCAAGTAAAAAGCCTCAATATTATCTTCCAAAATGAATAGCAGGAGAACAAATTTTTTGGACCTATGCAAAAAAGGAAAATGACGTGTCAAAACAGGATTGGTGCGTGAAACTTGTTTTGGATGTGGAGGATTCAAGTGTACTAGGTTTGTTGCAAAGTTCCAGTGTCTCTTTGAAAATAAAAGGTCATACTTTAAGATGGTTCCTACATATTTCCCAATTTTTTTACAAAGCAAAGGACTTTGCTTTTATTCCTTTGGTCATTTATTTTTCTATAAGAGGGATCGGAGGGAATGGTAATTAAATTTTTAAGATGAGGTGCTTCTAGTCCGTTAAGAAAAGAATGTAATATTTTTATATTTTAAAATAATTTAATTTTAAACTTTAAATTTTATCTATTTTACTTTTAATAAGAAGCTAAAATTATAAAATATTTAAGTTCACAAATTATAAATTTTTTTATAGCCACACAAATATTGTGGCATGTTTAAAGACAATAAATATGATAAGTCTTTTCTTTTCTTGTAATCAAACTATATCACATAAATTAAGACCGAGGGATTATATCATTTTCAACAACTTATTATTTTTTTGGTTCGCCTGTTATCTTAACACTAAGAGATATTATTTAATAATATTTGTGTGATTTTTTAACTCAAAATATTGTTCTACTTTTTTTTTTTTAACATAGATTTTACATTAGAAAATATTTTTATTTAATTATTTTCCATTTATTTAGGACTTTGAATCGACAAAAAGTTTAATTATTAAATTTTTCTTACTTGAATTATGTACAATCCTAAATTTAGGACTTTAATATATCAAATAAGATTTTACTTTATATAAACTCTTTATGTATTTGAGCTATGTGACAAAATTAAATATTCCATGATATCACTTTTTTTAATATTTAGGATCTTGAAATTAATTGCTCATAAGAATTTCAAGTCGCTTTGCTCAATCACACACTTCTCCTGTAACACTAGAACAAACTGGATAAAGAACCATAGAACGAATCCAAACCCCTTCACATGACTAACATTTATCAATTTGGAACTACTAATTTTTATTTTATTTTATTTTATAGCAGACACATCTTTAATTTGAATATTATTTATGTTCTTAAAAAGTTTGTTGCCATTAATATGGAGTTAATCTTTATCTGCTATGCATGAGAAGTCATATACTCCCTCCATTCACTTTTGATTGTCCACTTTTGACTTTGCACTTTCTTTAACAAAAGATAAATGAAGTATGCATTTTCATAAGTCTTGAAAAATAATTTGGAATACACTTAGAAGCACTTTTTAAAAGCATGAACAAACACTAATTACTGCTCAGAAGTACTTTTCAAATTAATTAGCAAAACACAGACTGGTTCTCACCAAAAGTACTTTTGAGGAAAAAAAAAATACTTGTCAAAATAAGTTGATTTAGAAGCTTGGCCAAACAAGCTATTAGAAGTAATTTCTAAAAGTTTGGTCAAATACTAATCGTTATCCAGAAGTATTATTTAAATTAATTAAAAAATATAAATTATAATTTCTCACCAAAAGTCAACAGATAGATTGGGCAAGTGGGATCTAGACCTGTCCTCCATTGTAGTCAACCATCTCCTTGAGTTGCTCTTACTCCCAAAGTGTGTGGAAAAAATAAAAATACTCAACATGGGTAGACCAGTTATGAATTGTTTGAACGTCCAGTCTCCGAAGTAGAGGGGAAGAATGCAGTTGCAAATCTATATAGGATGGTGTTGGCAAGAAAGAAATGGCACAGTAGATGTTAGAATATCTCTATTAACCATAAAGAAACCTCAAAAATAAGTTTTACTTATGAGAACGTTAGAAAAATCATAAAACAGTTATTCTCAAAATACACTGTTAATATATATAAACTTAAATCCTAAAAGAAAATAAGGAAAATCCCGCCTTTACTTTTTCAACATGAAATCACCAACGTTGTCACAAAACCCAAAAGAGGGTGACCGTTACACAAAAGTCCCTCCCTTTTCTTATCTGCTACTACTAATCATTTTCTTTG
Organism: Nicotiana obtusifolia; assembly: GCA_002018475.1. Classification (NCBI taxonomy): domain Eukaryota; kingdom Viridiplantae; phylum Streptophyta; class Magnoliopsida; order Solanales; family Solanaceae; genus Nicotiana; species Nicotiana obtusifolia. The sequence goes on along the minus strand of MCJB01000914.1, from coordinate 465,961 downwards.
ATTTTCAAATTCAAAACTGACCGTTGCAAAACTCTTTCCTTTTTCTATTGTCCAAACACCCCAACTCCAAATCCCAATCATAAAATCACTCTCTTGTTCATTCTCCAAAACTCACAAACCCTTCCAAGAAAAAGTGTGAAAGAAATCTGAATTTCTCAAATGGCACTCAGATCTCTCGATAACGCTCTCCCAGTTGCACTTGAAAGACCCAAAAAACAAGCAAAAGTCATAGCAGCAGTAAACCAAAACCAAAATCAGAAACAGCCTGAAATTGTTGTCAATGATGAAAACAAGGCTCCTCTGCCAGATTCCACCGTTGATTACATCCCATCTGAAAATCTTGAACCTATTGCTGACCCAGACAGCAAAATCCAGGTAACTCTATTTTTCTGTGGATTTAAGTTATATACACCATCAGTGTAAAACTTTTTTACATTCTCAATATAATTTAACTTGTTACAACAGGTTTTCACTCAATTTTTCAGGTTATCATATCAAGATTGATAGAAATAGTTACCTATTGTTGTAGGTTAATTTAATCTATACCCCATCCACGTCGTATATACGTGTGAAAAGATTCACTAATTAATCAATTTGAACCCAGTAAATTAGACATGATGTGGTAGAATTCTTAATCTGAATTTATAAAGTTTAAATCCCCTATCTGCTTGTGGGGAGAACCCTCTTGTTGTTTCTTCTCTTTTTCTTGAAATTAAAGATTTTATAACCATTTTGATTGATTTTTTCTTTTGTAAATTTCAGGGACTTGTTGAAGGGTTGGAATCTAAAGATTGGTTGGAAATTTGTCACTCACTGAATGATACTAGGCGATTTCTGTTGTTTCACTCTGCTCTCTTGCTGCCAATTTTGTGAGTTCATTTTTGAATTTATGGAAATTGTGTTGTTTGATTTTAGCTGTTTGAATTTGTGGGATACTGGGATGAGAGATGGGGTTTCTTGTTTACTTATTTTTATGTGGTTTTGCAATGGTAGGGACAAAGTTATGTTGGTGATTGTTAAGGCAATGAAAAATCCAAGAAGTGCTCTTTGCAAGACTTCTGTCATGGCTTCAGCTGATATCTTCAAAGCTTTTGGTGATAAGTTATTTGAATCACCTATTTCTGATGCATTTGAAAATGTGGTATGTATCTGCCCTTAAGGATCTTGTCAGAACTATTGAGTTCTGACATTCTAGTGCACTGTCTAATGATGATTTAATTGGATTGTATGGCTTTTTACAGCTTTTGCAGCTGCTGCTGAAGGCTTCTCAAGACAAAAAGTTTGTTTGTGAAGAAGCAGATAAGGCACTCAAGGCAATGGCGGAGTCAATGACTCCTCTTTCTTTGCTCCATAAGCTTCACACCTATGTGAAACATTCCAACATGAGAATCAGAGCAAAAGCTGCAGTCTCAATTTCAGATTGTGTTTCTAAAATGGTTGGCTATACATTCCCTTGAACTTACAACTCAACTTTTTTCCCAGAATGTAACTGCTGCAGCATTTTGCTAACGCAAACTAATGGTTGGCATTTCTATTCTAGGAATGGGATGGAATGGAGGAGTTTGGATTCGTTTCACTGGTTCAAACTGCTGTAAATTTGCTTAATGATCGACTCCCTGAGGCAAGAGAAGCAGCTAGAAGTATAGTGGTTTCAGTATACGAGGTGTTAACACAGAATGAAGAGCAGAAACAAGAGACATGGCAAGACTTTTGCCAGTCTAATCTTCCTGCTATTCATGCACAAGCCATGGTTAAAATTGTATCTTCCTAGTAGACTTTATAAAAGACAGAGTAACAGCAGTAAAAGCTCTTGTTTAGTGAGCCTAGGAAGCAGCAGCATGCTGCAACTTCATGTATTATCATTTTGTTCCCAAAAGCTTGTTTGAGAAGTATTTTAAGTGAAATAATAGTTTTCACTCACAAGTCTTCAACTTTTTTTCCAAGTGAAATTCATGTAAAACAATTTCAACTTCACCAAATACTTTCGGGAACAAAATGAATGGATGTTACTCAACTTAAAATACTCATTTCTTTTCAACTTCACTCAAATAAATAGGCTCTATTTTTCATTTTTTTCTACCACAAGCAAAGATAACAGAACTCTAAAAATGCTGATGATAAAAACAATGCCTCGTGAATAGTTCACAGAGCTTGCTGCAATGACTATGATTGAAATCTTCTTTCAGCTTAGCAATCCATAATAGGGAACCTGACATCTTAGCAATCCGCTGCAACAGTTTTCTCACCCAACAATGATGCAACAGAAAAGTACAACCACAAATAAAAGGGTGTTATGAAAATAATTATATTGTGGATGTCTATTTATTACTCCGCTATAGATAATCTTCCTGAAGAAGATTATCCGTTTGGTACTCTATTGAAAGTTTATCTACAAGCAGCTGATGCAGGCAGGTTGCAAGCAACTCAATGAAATGATTTGCAACAGCTTCTTACTAAAGAGGCATGTTGCAAGCAGTTCATGCATGTAGCTTACAAGCAGCTCAAGAAAAGCCTCGCAGTTGCTTCCTTTCTTCTATAAATAGAGGAGTTTTCAGTTCATTATGTACATCAGTTTGAAGTTGAATAAAAATATCAATCTCTCTCTATACTTGTCTTCGATTTATTTACTTTACAGCCTTTATTTTATAACAAAGGGAAAATTGTTTAATTTTATATGCACACAAATAATGTGGGGTTGTGTATGTTTTACATTGGTGTATTCTCAACAAATGCACATTGTGCATGAGTTCTCCAAGCCACATAAATAGACAGAAAAAAGGGTAGCTCCTAGTAAAAGAATAAGGAAATAAAAGGCTCTATTTGATCTTTCAATGATTTTTCAAGTAAAGCAAGACGATTGTATCCCACAGATAAAATGCTCTATGTTAGTCCATTGATAAGATAGAGAGACCCTCATTTCTTGTATCTGCTGCAATCAAGGACGGGCAGCTTCGATCTCATTAGCATAGATGCCGAGATATCACCAAAATTTCTCCAGAGACACAAAGGATCTATTCTTCTTCAACAGAGATTATTCTGGTTCAACCAATGAGCGCAAGGCCATCTCAACATCAGTTAATGGTTGTCCAGCATAAAGCTTCAGTTTCCCCTTCTTCACAACGATTGCCTTCATAGCATGTGATCTTATTGCCTCGATAAGTTCCTGAAAATATAAGTAATTTCTGCCTTCTTAATAAGTGAATGATCAGAATTAAAAAATAGCATGGTACATACACAAGTTGAAAATTCAGTTACACATGCAAAGGTTCATAGATACTGTCACTCTTTCAGAGCAACAAATTAACCAACTTTTCTTTAGTGGACTTTCAACAGTACTAATAGTCCTTGAAAGGGTTGTAGGGGGTTGTTATCAAAAAATTAATAAGGTCCTAAAAATGCAATTGGAATAGAATGCAATACATGGAAATAACATAAAGATACTCAGACAAGCTTAATATTCTTACTTTAACAGGAAAAGGGACAATTTCAGCACTGAAGTCTTCTAAATCGTCAAAGAAGGACTCCAAGAGATAACAAAAATTGGTGGCATCACCACGATCTTCAAAGGCAACTGTATGAGATGAGCTACCATTCGCATTAGAGCTACTTTTTATGGCAAATAATCCTTCTGGTCCTTCATCTTCATGACCTCTCCGCATGCGTATAACCTGCATATTAACATGCACGTTAGTAACAGAAGCATGAAGCAAAAGCCACAGCAAACACATTTATTCAGACTTCGGAAAATTGGAAACAGACAGGACAGGAAACAAAAACATATCTATCTGACATAGGATTAAGATTTAGTCATTCAAAACACATTAACATAAAAATTTTGAGTGTGAATATCCAATATAAGGTCAATGAATCACACAAGAGCATTGTCAAGTATCTTTCTGGCTATACTGAATTACTGGTACTTAAACAACCGGATGTCAGCAATATACCAACTAGAAAAGTTCTCTGATCTTAACACAAATATGCAAGTGCCTCAGTAAGGAAATCCGTGAAATATATGAAATAAAATTATTGAGGAGAGCAACAACCAAAGGAAGAGGGTAAGATTATACAATATGCAAGGGAGATAAAAATGGCTGGTTAAAGCACTTCTAGCCCGATGCTACATAAAATCTGATAAATATTTCTCACATGATAAGACAAGGATCACATTTATCCAAAAAAAAAAGAAAAAAAAGAGGCAAGGCAATGATCCCAAGTTCAAGTAAACTGCAGTAACATCACATGGTTTCAGTTCAACAAATTGGCTTCCTCCCCGACTTCCCACCTTTCAAAATCTAAACAGGGCTCAGATTATTATTTTTTTCTTTTGACATCACCAAGTTTGCTGTAATACTTAGAACCACAAATAGTGGGAACACAAGCTGTCGAAAACAAACAAGTAAGAAGTGATCATAGATCTCATATACATACAAGAACATAAGGAAGACTGAACCACCACAAGTCAGTATCATTTCCTGATTTCATACCCCCGTTTGGTTTCACTACTTTTTGGTCCTTAACCTCCTCCATCTTTGAAGCTCCATTTCGATTTGACTTCTTGTATCTGTTCAGTGTTGTAGTACTCTTCATACTATGTGATTCTTTTGAGTCCACAACTTCAACCAAAGTGTTTCCAGTATTTGAAATAGTTCCTGTCTCCTGAATTGGTTCTTTTGAGTCTACAGCGTCAAACAAACTGCTTCCATTATTTCTATCTACCGAAATATCTGTAGGTTACAACAAAACAGTGCAGTACATTAAAATGCATCTCTCGCTGATTACAGGAACTGGTGTAACAAGAGACAAAATTGGTTCCAAGATTTCTCTCATTGTTTTTCAGCAGTTACTCAATAGGTGAAAGACATAAAGGTTTAACACTATAAAGTACAATTTCAGAAGGTAATCAATAGATACAAACCTTGGGCAGCGATAAAGCGTGTCATTACATAAAAATGAAGCCAGTTAAAAGGGTTTTAGAATGTTACCAATTCCTGGTTCGGATTCCTCCAAGTCTGATGCAATTCTTTTTTTCTTCCGCCCTCTATTCTGCAATGAGTTCTTCTTGACAGATTTGACAACATCAACTTTTCCACCTTCAACCTTTTTAATACTCCTTCCTTTTTTCCGCCTCAGGTTGTTTTCAGATGATTTCTTCATCTGTACAGGTGTTTCAGATTCTGCCTCTTCAGTGTTCTCTTTTCTCTCTATGCTTTCACCAAAATTCATGATAGCACCTCTGTGAGAATCAAGGGTGAACAGGTCTACTTCATCATCGTCTGACACATCGACCCCACCTTCTCCATTTCCGTTCTTCAGTACTTCAGTGCTGCCTTCCACGGTTTTTTCTCCATTTGTACCAGCACTTGGATGTTCAGGGGGCACAAAACCCTTTGGTTTATTACTTGGCTTACTGCCGAAATCTCTAAATTTGTGCTTTCTCTTAAATACTAAAGCAGCACTAAGCTCTTTCTCATCCAAATTAACACCATCTTTCCTGCCATTTTTATCAACATCCACCCTTGGATAAGTAACAGAATTCGCAGGCTGCTTGTCGCTACCCTTCTCCAGTCTCTTTCTCATCTTGATTAATCGTTCGTCAATTTCCTTCTTTATTCCAATTTTAACATCACTATCTTCTTCATCCTCGCTCTCCTCATCGAAGTTACTTCCCTTCGTCTCCAACCTCTCCTTCTCTCTTGCCTCCCTTGCCATATGTCGAATTTCCTTGATCTTTTTCTCCATTTCAGTCTCATCCACGAATACAATACCCCCATTTTCACCATTTTGCTTTCCGTCTCCATTCACAAACATTCTCAATTTGTGCTTACTTTTACCTTCCAAATCCAAATCCAAATCCAGGACTTCATTTTTATAGCCATTACGATCCGAAGTTCCATTTTTTCCACTATAATCAGCTGATCCAAGTACCCAAACAGCACAAACCGTTTGAAATACAAAGGCTCCAACTACCCACAACCCAAATTTCAGTAACGAGCTTTTAGTAAAGACACCTGTAGTTTCATCAACAACTCATTTTTACAGCCATTAAGGTCTTAAAAGTTTTTAACTTTTATAGCATAAATCATCAAAATTCACTACAGGGGTTTTAGAAAAATGTACCTGCAGATGCATTAACAACTACGGCAGGGACTGAAACTTCTGACAGCCGGAGTTCTTGATTTCCCGACGTGTTCAGCTCGTCTCCGGCGGCTAGGTCGGAGGAAAAAATGTGGGTTTGTTGAAGTGGGGTTTCATAGAAAGTACCTGCTGTGTCATTAACAACTCCGGCGGGCTCTGAAAATTCCGGCAGCCGGAGTTCTAGATTTTCCGGCAGTTTCAGCTCGTCTCCGGCGACTTCGTCAGAAGGCAAAATGTGGGTGTGTTGAATTGGGGTTTCAAGGGGACTTATTATTGGTTCAGTTCGGGGGTTTATGTAGGGTTTAGTTAGGATTTTTAGTATTTTTGGACGGAGATAGTTTTTTCGCTTTGTGAGTTTTCTTGGGCGCGGTGTAACTACGGTACATGCTAGCAAAAGGGGTTTCCTTGAAAGGAGAGCGTGAGGTCGAACGAAACATGGTGAAGTGCTGTAAGCTCCCGCCATGGTTGTGGAGTTTGGACCTCAACACTCAAATGTGACTTTGCAATTTTTTTTTTATTTTTTTATAAATCATTATAGCATTATGCTTTTTATTAAAGAATAATTAGCAAGAGCATTTCACTTTACTAGCCACCTCTTGACTTAGAACTTTTCTTTCGACTTATTGGTTAGTAAGATTACAATATTTTTACTGTTAGAATAAATACATTTTCTAGAGCCGTCAAAATAGGCTTAGCTCGAGAAGTCAGCCCAATCCAGCTCGCTACTTGAATAGGGTTGGGCTAAAAAGTTTTTAGCCTATTTAAATTGAAGCTTATAAACCGGCCCAAGTCAGTCCACTGAACCTTTAAGCTTGAACGAAGCTATATCTAGGCTGGCCCGTAGGTCAAAAATTAATTAAATTCAAATTTAGTTATTTAATAAAAATAAAAACTAAAAAAATTATTAACTATAATCCCCATTCTCCAACCTTAGCTTACTCGTTTACTCTTCCATATCAACTAGAATTTAGATTTTTGATATACATGTAGTATGACAAGATTAGTTTTTCTTTTGCTTAATTAACAACGAACTAGAAAAGTTTTAAGTAGCCAATAATAATTTTTTTCAAAAGAAAATATTACTTTAAGTGATCAATGATCAGTTTGGTTGCGTTAATATATTATTAATAATTAAACTGCTCTTCAGTATAGAAAAGGTCAAGTTTTAATACCCAAAAAAAATTTACAGCACTAGCAAACTTCATGCATTTTAAAAATTTTATGGACTATAATGATGAAATCAACAAATAATGCTAAACCTAAAGTAAAAATCTCAACATATAAACTATTGAAGCAATCCCTGAACCTGAGAAAAGTGAAAGAAAAGTATTAAAAAAATATTCATGTAACGTTGAAAAAGAAGATTTAGAGATATAGAGAATTTGCTTTTTTAATTAGTAGATTCCTTGTCAAATATGAAGATTCTTGTACGCTCTAAACAACCATAAATCGTTCATATGATTAAAAGACTATGTCACGAAGAAATATTTATAGATTAGAAGAATTTTTTTTTTCAAAAAAATTGAACTGCCGACCCGCCCTAGTCCACGGCTCTCTTAAGGCTGGATTTGCCTAGCCATTTTAAGGCTTATTTAGATAGCGGCCCTACCCGTCCTAGCCCACCAAATCTAAAAGCCCGTGAGGCTTGGGCTGGGTTGGGCGAGATTGGCCCGTTTTGACACCTATAACCTTTTCATTCCAACTCATATATATATATATAAACACGTAAGTCGATAATACTGCTGAAGGCATAATTTTATATGAGGGGATTAAATATGATTAGGGTAATTTTTGACTCACTTTGCTAAAAATATTTTCTCATGTCAAAGAAATTCAACAAATGAATAACCTAAAAAATTAATTATTACATATATAAATAGAATAATTTAATATTATTGAATCTCCTTTCTCCAAGCTAGCTTTGTTGTTGCACAAAAAACAGTTAAAAACTTCATTACAGAAGAGATATTAAAAGTAAGAATAAAGAGTTAAATGTTGATAAGAAATAAAATATGTATTTAAAAAATTAATTAAGATAGAAAGGACAAAATTATTTAAAGTTTGCGGGTTAATTTGATTTTAAGTAAATTTGAAGGAGTAAAATGATTTTTTTAAATCACAAACTGATAATAATAACTTAATTATCTATCTATATCTATATCTATATCTATATTATTATAAAAACATGAATATAATATTGATAAATCAAAATAGCCTTATAATATTTAACGCTAAAACCCACCAGAAAAGGACATAACCGAAAATAATACAAGTTAGGAGAAATTAAGACTTCTTGTAGAATAGGAACTTAACCAACTTACGCTAATATGCAGAAGCTCTAATTCTATTTTTTTTTAGGCATACTTCTTCTTGGGGTTTGCTTTATCATCACCTATGCATCTTAAATTCTACTTTCAATATGCATGCTATAGGCTATAATTCTGTTTTTAATAGCATAAAAATTATTAACATGATATGCAAGTTAAATTATATAATCTGAAAAATTTAACTTGTCCTAATTTTTTTTTTTTGATAACGGTAAGTTGAAGTGACTAACTTAGTAATTTTATTCAATATTTCAATCTTATAAATATCGGTTTAGTCTTCTATTTGCCTTGAAGTGAAAATGCACATGTATTATTAATTTCAATTTTAATAATTATGTTGTTCCTATTAAATTAACTTTACATACACTAGGTACGGAATTTAAGATTTTTTTTTTAAAATTTATGGTCTAAAGAAAGTTGTTGAATAAATATCATCTCATTAAAGATAAAATAAAAAATTAAAAATTAAATTATTATAAAATACAATTTTTTTTAGATTGATCGAAAAGAAAAGAATGTCAAATAATTTGAGATAAAAGGGAGTACTATTTGTTAATAGCTACAGCAAGCACAAGATCCCATTTTTCTGATTAGAAAATTATTATGTTTATCCTTTTTATTAAGTGAATCAATCGTGTTAGATATAAAAAATAGGTTTATTTAGATTAAATATTATTTTGCAGCCTATACTTTTTTAACTTATTTTGTATTAACTTTTTTTAACATCAGATTATGTTTAAATAAATTTATATCGAACAAAGATCTAGACGGTACATTTTAATGAAGATGTTAAACAGTGAAAAAAACTTTGGAACAAAACAAAAGCTAATTACGTCATGATGAACAAAAAGTTTAAAATATCCTGTTACCAATTATACAATAGTTAACTTAACGTAACCGCTTTTCAACCTCAAATTTTCCAATAATTTTTTCTCGTTGGAAGATGCAACAAAATCCACCAATGGATAAACCAAATTGCTGCTTCTTTTTTCGCGTTTGAGAAGAACTTGCAATAGATCTATGAGGATTTGAGTACTCTATAAAAAAAATAACTTTTAGAAGGAATTATCATGTTTTGCATATTTCACTGATTAAGGTTGCATTTTGAAAGATCAAACTTTATCCTTTATCATTGATTATTGATTTACTTAAGAATTCTATGGGGATGTGGTTGTTAGGATCGAAATAATCAGGTGTCATGCAGAAGTTAGCAAAGCAAATCTTGAATGACGATAAATCTGACAAGAAAAGAGAAATATACCAAAAGAGACACAAGTATTTAACGTGGTTCGGTGGTTGATCTACGCCCACAGCGGAGATGAGCAATTCAATATAAAAGAGAGTACAAAATATCGAGAGAACAACCTCACGAAGAGGCAAAGACAAATGATACATTAACACTTGTCCCGTAAAGTTCTCTTCCTGTACACGGCTCTCAAATCCTATATGACTACATTGTGGATGCTACTGAATGAGAAGGAAGGATGCTCAATTTATAGAAGTCTAAACTTTTTTCTACAAGAAAAGGGACTAGCAAAAAATGGGAGATTTATAATTTCCTTCTACAAGAAGGAAAACCCAATTATGATAAACATATTTATCCTTTCGTTCAACAGATAAAAAAAATTAAATATGATAAGAAAATGAGGACAAACACATAATAGTGGCAAGTTTGATAAATTTGACAAAGATATTTGATTTGTGTATGTTACATGAGCCAAAAGCGATGGAGATTTTCTTTAACTTGCGAAGAGTATTAAAGTCGGTTTGGAACTTGGTTGGAATTAGAAATCAATGCAAATTCATAATACCAGGTATAACCTTACAATTTTATCTTACATGCAATTTTCCTTTTCACATTAACTTTATTTAATAATTACTTTGTAACATACATGTAGTCTTCTTGCGGAAAGCAAAGTTCAGTATTTCTTATGTATGTTAGCTTTATGTATGTATATAACAAACAAAAATAAAATTGATCTTTGATTGCATACATGTTGGTTTTGAAGAAAAATGCACTCATCATGCTACTGAGAAACTTAGATCTATCAAATGGCTTTATAATTAAAATGGTACAAGGATGATATATAGGTTTGACAATTAACATCACAAAAAGAGATATCCTTATAATGATGGATCAATGTGCTTCGGAGTATAGGTTTACCCTTAGAATTCAACTTTTACCACCACAAAAAGAGATATTCTTTAAATTTGTCCAAATAATTTTTAGCCGCTCGTATTTTGTATTGACAATAAATAAAGCACAATATCAAATAATCTCAAATGTTGGACTATATTTCTCACAATATACTTTCTCTTATATGTTGCACTTTCAAATATTAATGTTGACAACATAGTTTTAATCATTGATGGAATAATCAAAGCGTCTGAAGGGAACATACAAAAAAAAAAAGTTAATCTATAAAGAAGTCATAAGTAACATTTAATTACACTGCATTTTTCAAACTATAAGTACATAATCATATTTTCAAACTTAACTAAATTGATATTTTCACAAGTTGAGATCTAGATGATGTCCAACTAATTCAAATTTTATGCTAATGTAATAATATTAATTTTGATATTTAAATGATTGCTGTACTTTTCATGTCAATGGCTTTACAATAAATTTTTCTTCCTCTGTAAGCATAATTTTCTCATTAATAAAATTTATTATTCCTTCATATTAATAATTAAATAAACTCTTATATGCAATTATTAACGTGTAAATTATTAACAAGCAATGCACAATTATATAAACTAGTTATATTAAAAGCACAAAAAGTCCGAAATGTCGTTCACTTTTTTTATCCTTTCAAAATATATTTTGCATTGAATAAAATTGTAATTAAAATTACTTTCCTAATATTTAAGAATTTAGAATCTAACTCAAATTTTATTTATTAAATCTTTCCTTATTAAACTAGATAAAAGTCCTAATAATTAGGACTTTAAAATCCATTAGCATTTTACCTTACATAAATTGTGCTAATACCTTACAGTAATATTTAGACGCTTAACGTGATGATCATATTTTATTACATCGTCACCAAAGAGAAAACATAAAAATACATTCATGGAAAGTACATGAAGCACGTAAAATTGTTGAGAGCAAAGCAATTAAATATGCATGTTAAAATTCTTACTGTAGTTATACAAAATAATTAATATATATACAATTAAGCCTAAAAAATAATTAATTCAACAACAACAACAACAACATACACAATATTATTTCACACCGTGGAGTCTGAGGAGGGTAGTGTGTACACAGATATTACCCCTACCTTGTGAGGATAGGGAGGTTGTTTCCAATAGACACGCGGCTCAGGAAAGCATAAGCACCACATTAGTGAAAATATAGACAAGAAGGGACAGTACCAAAAAGCCATATAAAAACAGAATAAAAACAACAAGATAGTAAGGTGATCAACAATGAAAGAAAACAACAGAAACCTACTACCAACAGAAAGCAAGACTGCGTGTCAATACTACTGTTATGAACACTCTAGACTACCTACTCGACTACCCTAATCCTCGACTTCCATACCTTCCTATCAAGGGTTATGTCTCGGTCAGCAGAAGCTATGCCATGTCTTGCCTAATCATCTCTCCCCACCTCTTCTTTGGCCTACCTCTACCTCTCCGTAGGCCCTCCAATGTCAATCTCTCACACCTCCTCACCGGAGCGTCTGTGCTCCTTCTCCTCACATGACCAAACCACCTAAGCACGCTTCCTGCATCTTGTCCTCAATAGGGCCACGCCCACCTTGTCTCGAATAACCTCATTTCTGATCCTATCTAACCTGGTGTGACCGCACATCCATCTCAACATCCCCATCTCTATTACCTTCATCTTCTGGACATGAGCGACCTTGATTGGCCAACACTCAGCCTCATACAACATCGTTGGTCTGATTATCACTCTACAGAACTTACCCTTAAGTTCCGGTGGCACTTTCTTGTCACACAGAACACCGGAAGTGAGTCTCCATTTTATCTGTCCCGCCCCAATACGTTATTGTGTTATTTGAAATTTTGTGAAGAGTCGTAATAAAATTATGGCTAATTAACTCTATTTGTGTCTCTCCGAATGAATTTGAGAATAACTTTTCAAAAATATCTTCGGAAAAAACTCTTAAATCTTTAAGGGCTATATGTTCTTGCTGAAACTAAAAAGGAAATATGGCAACATGTGAGATTGAACTAATAAATTATGACAGTTTGAGGTGAGTTTGAGAAAAAAAAATCGTTTATTAAATTAGTTATATAGGATCAATAATCATCAATATTAGGAGCTTACATTTCGATTTTAATTTAAACATAATTTTGAATAATATTTATATAACTTTTTAATCAGTATTACTCATTAAGATGAAAAACATACGCAAAATACGTACACTAAAATAAGTATTATTATAAAAGTAAAAGTACAATGTTGATATACGAAAATATCCTTCAAGAATCAAAAACGTAAACTCAATAGATTGTATTAAAAGTAAGGTAACTCTCTGAGTCTTCTGCATCAAAAGGAGTTGAAATTGGACTCACTATATGCTTAACTTTGTGCGGCAATCCCGAACGTGGGAATGTTGAGTTATATTTGGAGAAGGATAATTCTTTTTAATCGATTAGGAATCTCAAATCTTTACAACCTAATATAAAAGAAAATTTTAGTACTAAATGCTAGCGCTACAAACAGTTATAATATTTTAAACGAAGCAGAAAATTCTTACTACCCTTTAAAGTCTTAATTGGTATTAGATCATATAAAGTTAAAACTAAATTTGGTTAAATATCTTTTGTGATATACTTTACGTTCCTAAAAATTAAGAGTTGCTACAAAGTTCAAATAAGAAAATATTTACTTTTTATAATTTTAAAGTCCAAAATAAGAGAAAAATAATTAAAAATAATTTTTTTTTGAAATATGAAATCTTATTTAAAGGATAAAAAAATTATGGGCAAGTTTATATGAATAGTTTTCTTTTTTACATGACAAATATTAACAAAATAATTCTAATAATTCGGATGGATTTGTACTCTTTAATTTATTTATCATTACTTAAGTATAAGTAATTGATTACTTTGTCAAAATTCTCAAAGTAGACTAATGCATGTTAGAGTAGGTCTCCTAGAAGGAGTTGGTCCAACTGTCCAAATTTTCTGTATATGGAAGTTTAACAACGTTTTTCATTGAGTGGTTGATTTTCACAACTAGATGCTCTTGTGCCATGATTTATCTCCAAATTCAAGATTACATTCAAGTTATATTCAAATAAAAATTAAATATTGTAGAATATCCCTATCAATGTATTATGTATGGTGCTTGGTTAAATTAGTTTTTACAACAAAAAAAGGAAAATATTTGGATTGGCTTTGTGACAGAAGCAAAAATATATTAATATATTCATAAAATGTGAAAATCAACTGAAACTTTCCAAGCAAATAGGATATCCACATAAAATAAGGTATTAATTTTATAATATTCTTGAAGTAAGTGTATATCACTTTGAAAATAGTGGATTTATGAATTTAATTTCTTCTGCAAACTATCTATCCTTTTCATATTTATCTTATTCTAGATAATAAATATTAATTTTTTTTATAAAAGGAATGTTTAATTGTTGAAGGTATTGGTTTGTTGGGGGGTATATATTTTATTTTTAGAACATTGGAGTAACATGATTCTTTTAAATGTATCTATTCTTTATGTTCACGTTATTCTTGATTAATTTTTGGTAGTACATATTAAATAGTGAAGATTTCTTTAAAAATTTAAAATTATTTTGATTTAACTAATGTGGAATAAATTTCAAAAGTATTTCGTAAAAGATATACTTCTTTGTAATTTTTGATAATATCTCAAAATAAAATGTTGTGAACTCGATGTAGCTATTTTGCTCCGTGGTTATACTATTACTGCAATATTTTTTTTCTTTTTTCTTTTTAAATTTCTAATATTGACATTTAAGGGTTCTCCTTGCAATGACCCTATTATACTGAACATGCTAGGTATAGGAGAAATAAATGTTTAGATAAGTGGAGGAAATAGTGCTGCCTAATATTCGCTAATTTCTTATATTTCGAGGAAAAAGGTGGCTATAGTGATTTATGTGATTAACGTGTATTTATTATTCCAGCAATTGTTCAAAGTATTGTGAAAAACCTTCTCAACAATGCTATGCTATATGTTAAGAAAATTCATCTTAAGAGATACCACGAGCAATTGTTTTTCTTCCATGATTGTGACTATTAATTTTGTTATATTTGAGGAGCCGAGGCATCAATTTGAACGAAAATGCAAAAAAGCCGGAATCCTTTGCATTTCGTTTAATAACCATAGAATATTCAATTCTTAGAAACTTTACCCATGGACTAGATTTATCAAACTACTGTGATAACAAAAGCTAGGAGGTTATAAAAGGATTTTGGAACACGTCTATGCTTAAGACATTGCTTTGAATATAATAAAGCAACAACTATCTTATCTGGTCCGTATAACGTACTCTGGATTTAACTTACCTTTTAAAATAATTAAAACAAAAATATTAAAGTACAATAATGATGCTAAAATAGACAAGAAAATCATAATTTGGTATGTGGGATGAAAAAATTGTAGTTAAGTAAGGACATTCGAAATAGTTGACAAGAGCTTTAGATATATAAGAACGTTAGATGAATAGTTTAGTGAAAACGTAGTAATTTTAGAGATGAGTTCAAACAATCGCCAATGTTGTATTGCACTTGCGGCTACATGTTTTCTCACCGAAACAACTTTAAATCATATTTTCAAATGGCATATTAATGAAATGAAGAGAGCTCAGTTCTAGACATGAAACAAACTAAAGCGACAGAAGGGAACATCTAACTAACTTAATTAAGTTAATTATTTTGTAGGTTTATTCTCCAATTATTTTAAATTTAAATATTATCTTGACTAATTAATTCAATTCTACGTGCGTAAAAACTAGTAAGGTATAATAAAAGGCAAAACATAAAATCCTATTAGGGTTTATTATTTGACTCTTTATTCTCAAATATCTGCTTCACCTTCGTACTCCAGTCGAACCTCCACTTCCAAGACCTCCAACTTCGCTCCAAGAGTGGCTCAATAAAATTAATGGCCTAAAGTCAAATTTTAATAAAAGGCCTTATACTTTTTTTTTACTAGAATGCAAAAAAACTATGATTACCATTTTTCCGTGCTTGTTGTTATAATATAATATTTTTAAATGATATAAAACCTTTAACTTTACATAATAATAATATTATTTATATTAGTAAACGATAATTTGAATAAATAAAATATTAGGCATGTATTTATAATATAATTCCTTTGATATTGTTGTAAAAGATTATATTTACCAATATGAAAATATAAATAGTTTAATTCAAGGTTCTAAAGTATTTTATTGTTAAAGAATAGACAATCTCTTTTTCTTTATTTTTTGCAAAATTTCTATACTTTTTATTTTTCTGCAAACTTTAATATTTTCTAAGCTAAAATAAAATCATAAAATTCACTACTAAAATTTTTTTGAGCATCAAAATCTCGAGGGCCTAAATCAAGGTTTTACTAGGCTCCCTCTTGAGCCACCATCCATTATTGATTCTCAATTAAATTTTATAGAGTTCCAATTAAGATAAGACAACAATGATAAGAACACTAAAGACAGTGAATGTGCCATTCAGTTAACAAATGCGAATGAAGTTGGTTGAACAACATGTTCGTGCGGCAATGGTCTCGATGAAATTGGTGCCTAAACTTAAAATATATCAAAAGACCCTTGAACTTTTTTCATAAAATAGATAGAATAATAAGACTCTAAAATGGCCTAATGTGAGAGCGCATGGCATCGCATGATGTGCTGGATAGGCGCACATCATGATATTAAATTCTCCTCTATATAAAAATATGGTATTAAGTGAAAATAATAAATTGGTGAGCGCATTACTCGACGAGTTTTTTTTAAACATAGCGACACTTGCCTCGAAAATTTCTTAGTTAAAAAAAGAGACACAAACTTGCTTTTTGACGTATGAATGTGCCAAAAGGAATATCTAATTTAGAGAATCTGAGTTAAAATTAGAAAGTAAAATCATGAGAAACATGAAAAAAAGGTATACATAGAAGAAAAGTAAAATTGATAAAAAGGTAGCTATATTGTTTATTTAACAAGAGAAAAGATTTATCATATTACTCTCTCTGTCCACTTTATTTGATTTTTTGGCCAATTTTTGTGGTCCATAATATTTGGATTTTTCAGATTTCAAGAGTGAATTAATTATTTTTTCTTTCAAAATTACCCTTGGAGTAAATAGTGTTAGGAGTATGTATTATATTTATTTTCCAATGCAATTGAATTCATCCATCTCAGATTGGCGTTTCACTTCTCTAGTAGTCCACATACTACTTGTTATAAAATCTGATGATCATTTTATCTCCTACAATTTTGATGTTAATTATTTTTGTAAAATAAAACTGGAGAGGAAATGTTGAAATTTTTAGCTCCATTTTATAGTTCGTTGACATTTTTAAATTGAAATTACATGAGAAAATTTGAAATAGCCTTTGATGCTCACAAAGTTTTCAATGAGTTCTGCCAGTTGCTTCGAGTTCTGGGAGTTGCTAATCATCACATCCCTAATTCCAAAGTGGTTCAAATTTAAAATAAAATGTAAAAAAATGAAGAGATAGTAAAAAGTCAATATAATCAATTCCATTGCTAATTAATGTTAAATGATGAATTTTTTAATATACGTGAAAATAATTAAAAAAAATAAATAAAGTGGAACGGATGGAGTAACTCATTCAAACCTATCTCTATCAAATTTAAAGAAATATTAAAAATTGAAATTTTTTATTAACTAATGTATAATTATAAATTATATATTTTGGGGGCCTTATATATTTGGGGCCTCTGGCAAGGGTTTCGCCTGCCTTACCCTGAAGCCGCCCTTGCCTCGCTACGCCTCCCGGTTGCTCTCCAATCTCCGGCGCAAGTAATTTCTCTCTCTCTCTCTCTCTCTCTCTCTAATATATATAATAGGGTACAAAGTGGAAACCATAAGCATGTTGCTCAAAAGCATTTTAGTGTCTGCTTAAGCATATAATAGAAAAGCATTGCTTCTAAATTGTTGTGGCTGCTTTACTGGACTTCTCCTATTTGCTAGTTTTATCATTTCTATTTGTGAATGAGAGGACAGCATTTGGGGGGAAAAAAACAGTATGTGAATAGGGTAATAAGTCATTGGCAGTACCTCTATTTGGATGATGATTTATTTCACTATCCTGTTATTAAGAACAAGAATCATATAAGGTAATAGAAAAGCTGAACAAACCAAACCATAAAATGAGTTTAACAAGGACTATCCCAGTGAGTCAAGGAAACTGAACTTAGTTAATCAGACAGAAAGTGCAAAGTAGCCTGGGGCTAGTTGACTGGGATTAACAGAGGCGGATTTCAGGATTTTAACTTGATGGGTTGTCCTTACGGTCTTATCAATAAACCCGTTGCACTTTTAAAATTTATGGGTTCAAAACGTGATATTAATTGAAGATTTTTACACACACACACACACATATATATATATTACCGTATAAAAATTACTAGGTTCAGTTGAACCCGTAGCTTGGTAGCTACATCCACCACTGGGGATTGCCCTCGTCCAATATTCTAAAATTAATTAGTTTAGAAGTTCATGTTTCGAAGTTCAAGTGATTGGAGCATCCAATAGGCTTGTGGCTGTGCAACTCTTTTCGAATTTAACCGGCTGCAGTTTTGATAGTGTTAGTAAGTTTATGATTGGATTGTTTATTTTATTGCTATGTTCAAAGATCTATTACCTTCTCCAATTATTTTCTAATTTTGAGCTATCTTATGCTGAATTGCTGATTTTGCTTTTCTCTGTAGGCCTGTGGTTAAGGAGGTGCTTGGTCTGCAATCTTCGAGAATAAACGCTCTTATTGATTATATTTCATTATTATGGATCCTCCGAAAGAACTTAGCTACAAACCTCCCCCAGAATTTGAGGAGGTCAAAAAGGATTCACTTATTAATCTTAACTTAGCAGACTCAACCGAGCTCTGGCTTATCCAATGGCCCTTAAATCAAGTAAGATTCACGAGGATTTCGTTTTCTTCCGCTTTTAGAATGTAATAAGGTACATGCTTTTTTTTAATCATTCAATTCACAATTGGATAATAGGAGATCAAGGTACTTTCAATATCTATATACGTTTAGTCACATTATCATAGTCTAATGTACATTATTCGTTTCTGTTTCAATCTTAGTTCTCTTCTTCACCCCTGTATGCATCTCCTCAATACCTTTGCTCATCTATGAGGTCTTATTTTAATATTAAAAGGAAAAAAAAAGAATTTCTTTCATCATTTAGAAGATAATTTTCTAATCCTTAAATTGATGTTTTGTCTGGAAATTGGGAAGGAAGGGGTAAAGAGTGGAAAATGATTAAGAAATTGAGACATTTTCTCTTCTTCGTGTGGTTAGGGAGCAAAGAAGAGATTTCAGGGAGGAAAATCAGCTGCTGAAGTCTCTAAGTGAATATTTGGTTAGCTAAAGATAAAAAAATTACTTTATCAGGATAAAGGAAAAAAGAAGATTATTCAAATTAATAATTTCCCTCACTTTAGTGAAAAATACCCAATGATTCGAGAGATTTTCTGTCTCTGTTTCTTCTCTGAACAAGCAACAATAAGTCCCTAGTTTCCAAACAAAGAGTGAGCTTACTTGAGAGGATTGGTGATGGGACATAGTAGAACATGAATTTTTTGATTTTCATGCACTGAAGTTACCATGTTCTGTGAGGTGACTAATTACGATTTGCTCAGTAATTGAATTTGAACAGAATCACTCTTAATGTAGGACGTGTTAGTATATTTTCAGTCACTGTCACTCATATCAGTTCTGTGTTATTGCATTTCCAATTGGCTATTCCAGCATCCAGATTTTGATGGTAGAGAAGTTTTGTTGAAGCTCCATCATGATGGGCATATGGGCAGCTTTGAGGAGTCATCTGGAAAGTATAGTCTTGAGAATAACATTTATATCTAATTGTGGTCATCTCCCCACCTCAGTGTCTCTAGCGTTCATATAGGCTTTTTAGGATAATGAAAGATTCTTTCCTAACATTTTGCTCAATGATTGTAACAGGTAAATCATATGAAGTGGTCAGTTGTAGAGCGCTGGACCCAGATGCGACGGTCTTTCTATCTTCTGAGTCTGAGACAAAAATTGGTAACTCCTACTCGGCATTTTCTTTCATAATACAAAGTTCCTTTGCATATTGCTATACATATATCTGCTTATTCACTCATATAATCTCGCAACACTCAAAACGTGTAATGTTCCTTTGGATATGGCATCTCTATATGTTCTTTTGTGATGTTGTTCAAGTCAAAGCTATTCTATTGACAGATGAGGCTTCATGCCTCATAATCTTATTTTTCTCTGTTACGGCGTGGAATTAATTTTTGAGTAGGGTGGACCATTATGTTCTGCCGTGCATTGTTGTCATGTGAGTACTGAAGCTAATGTGACTCAGTATCTTTGATGATTTAAATTTGCTGTACTATGTTAATATGACTTGCTCTTTTTGTTTCAAATTTTATTGCTATCTCTTAATTGCTTGGAACTCGTACTGTCTTACATGATCCAACTACTTGTGCTCTGCTTTTGTTTAATTTTGGTAAAACTTATTGTTGTTTCCGTAGTGTGAACCTCTACATGATCCAACTGCTGCTAATTCCCAGATAAACAGCGAAAAAGGCTTTGAGCAGATTTTGACAGTGAATTTGTTTTTGAAGTAGTTTTGCGGACCAGTATAAAGAACTTCAACTGGTCAATTCTAAGATATTTGCTCCTAGATTGTGCCTGTGACTCCAGTTTTTATTTGTCAAGGAAATTCTTCTTGGAAAGAGACTGCATAGTGTGGACTGCATTCAAATAGTATAATCTAGTCAATTAGTGCCCACTTCTTGAAGACCGTCTCTGATGTTAAGTATAACGCTTTTTCTGTGCATGACTACATCTTTTATATGAAACTATATTATGATCCTTTTACTTGGGGAATAAACTATTTGTCTCATATGCACATGAGGTTCCTTCAGATGCATCTTTTTCCCCCTCACTGTTAACTTTGTCGAGCATCATGTGAGATGGTTAGGCACACCAATTTTGATGCTTCTGCATGTTTTGGCAGCTGGGAAAATTTCACGGCGTGTTTCCCTTATCCGTTACCCAGAGCTAGGTGAGCTTAAACAGAACAGCATAAACTTGAAGCAGATGGCTCAGAGGTCGTCTGCTACTACATTGACCAATTCATCTCGTCGCTTTGCAACTCCTACTCAAAGTAACAGGACTCGAAATATGCGAACAGCGAGTGGCTATACTCCTTCCAATAGCAGAAACAGAAGTTCTCTGTCTGAAGCAGGGGAACCATCAAAATCTACCAAGAGAAAACACCGTGATGGCCCTGCGAAATCCAATGACCAATCTGCTCAAGATTCAGGAAGGGATCATAGTGCATTGACTTCAGGGTCCTTGGATCAATCTCACGAACAAAAATCAAAGAAGAGAAGGAAAATTGATGGTTGAAGTGTTGGCTTATGGTTTTTCTGCGATGTTGATTTCTCTCTGGCATTAGTTGTAAAACAAATATGAGGTTCTCTGCCCCACAGATGGTGTCCCGTGTAATGATTTTTAGGTTTCACATTTTGTGCTGCTCATTTTATGAGGTGAATCCCCACTGAATTTCCATTGACAAGAAAGCTTTTTGTTTACCAAACACAGGAAACTAGAAATTCTGTGCAAGTTCATATAAAGGAGCAAATACTACATCGAAATTCTGTTCGTTTTTAGGCTTTTTGTGTCTTCGCTTCATGTTTCGCTCCAAAAATGTAGTGGTCTCTGATCAGGTTAGGAACCAATTCGAATTTGAGCTTTAATAGATCGGTAGTTTTTAACTGTAAAGTTAATGCAAATCGTTATAACTGTAGACATTTTGCCAAGAACTGTCTATCATCAATTAAGTTGGGGTGGTTTGTTCTTGTGCATTCTTTGGATTAACGCAAATTTGGAACTTTGTCCTTCTACCTTTGTGGAATTCCTAGCTTTCTTTCTTACTGCTGGTGTCTTATTCTTACCGTGGGAATATCTCATCTTTTTTACATGAGACCTAAGTGGTGATTATTCTTACACTTTTTTCTTAAACAGCTAGCATATAAAGGGCAGGAAAGCTTCATGCGAGAGAGAGAAAATGAGAAATTCTCACAGTAGTACCCCTACATGTGCAACACAATTGCCATGCCATATTAATTGATGGTTTTAATCAATTTACAAAATTTTCAAGAATTAACATCTAAAATCAAAATCATTAATGATTCTTTCTTTTTCTTTTCCTTTCTGTCAATTAACTACATATCGAGAAGTCAAAATTAGACAACTTCATAACTTGCTATTGGTTAATTCATTCATCACTAATAAAAATAACAACAAAAATAATGTTACCATTTCGAACAAATAACAACAAAAACAACAATGACAACTTAAAATCTACTAAAAAGGATGTGACAAATAATATAAGAAGAACTTGCACAAAATTTAGCAATTGAAGTACATAAAACTAGAAGAAGTTACAATCCACGTTCGGTTTTTAGAAAGTTTTGGAAGGAAATTAAAGGAGAAAAAGTCAGTAACACGAGTCACGTGACCCGCACGTGTATGATTATTAAACAATATACACACAGGAGGCATGCAATAAAACACAAAAAGAAGGTTTCAAATGAGCCGAAAAGACCTCCAAGAAAATTACAACCCCCAGCCTTATCTATGTTCATGTGTAAGCTTCTCCTCTAACCACTATACCCTTACCAAATACCCCAAAAAATCAATTATGAGCTCAGACACCAACAACAACAAACACAAAACACCAATCTTGAAATACCCCAAAAAACAAACCCTTACCTAACCCCATATATCACCATCTTTTCCAAAGCCCCAAGACTCAATCTTTCTCAAATTTTCTTGATACCCCTTTTCTACTTTTTGTGTTCTTGTGTATGTTTTTATATAAAGAAAGGTAGGGACTACAGAAAAGAAAATATTGTTTGTGACAATGGACTCAAAGATTTATGGTGTTCCACTTTCCACAATACAAGGGACCCCACCTCCTGCAAAGGTCCCTCTTTTTACAGGTATTAGAGCTCCTCTTACTGTTGATGATTCTGACTTTGAATACTCTAATGGACAAAAGAATACTAGTTCCACAAGCAGTTATTATGGTAGTGACACTGGTTTTGAGTCTGAAGGCTTTTTTAGTGGTGAGGATGATTTTGAGACTGCTTCTGAGAGGCTGTTTTTGTCTGACCCTGATGAGCAAAATCTTGAAAAAACTCATTTTAGTAACCAATTTGTTGTTTCTAGACCATTTGTGAAGACCCCAGATGAAGAAACTGGTAGCAGTGTGGGTGAATATGATGACTCTAGGTCTTCTTTAACTGACCCCTATGCAGAAACCATTGAAGAACAAGATAGTAATGACGAATATATTGATAGACCTTTTGTAAAAGATAGGGAATTTGTTGAAGGACTTGATAGTATTGATGAATATAGTGATAGTCCTTTTGTTGTGGATGGGGAGAATGAGGTAGCTATAGGAACATCATTGGAGGTGTCTGATAAAGATGTTTCCTTTGCTGGAACTGCTGTTGTTGATAGTGCGATTCCTTCTATTCCAACTCGAGGCATTCGTGCACACTTGTCTTGGGACAGTGAAGATGAGTACTTGAGCACCGGTTTGCCGGAGGAGAATGATGTTCTTGGTGCCATTAGGATTCCAAATGCTTTGGTGTTGGAGAGGTTAGATAGTGCCCCTAAAGTTAGAATCTCAGATGTTTCGGATGGCGAGGAGGATGAATTAGAGCTTGCAAATGCGATACAATCTGGAATAGCAGAGGACTTGATCTTGACTAAAGCAGAGGATAAAGCTGAAATTGACACTGTTCAGAATCTCATAAAGGAGGGAGGTGACGCCGATGGTACTTTTGAAGGAGGAGAAGTCGTGTATCAGGTTGCAAGTAAAGAATTTATTTTGTTGGGACAAGAGTTAGACAATGACGAAAAGCTTTTAACAGAAGCAAGTCAAATTCTTGATAGTAATGCAGAGCCAAAAAGTGCTGATTTGTTTCGTGATGTTAAGCCTTCTGATACTACTTACAACAGCCCAGGGGAAGAAAATACAGTATCAAACTTCGGAGCTGATGAATTGAACTGTGGAAACAGTGTCGTCTTGCTTACTGGAGCTTCGGGGGACAGTCAGAATTTGGAGAATAAGGAGGAAGAAATTTATCATGGAAGTGATCGTCAGGATATTGCCACTGAAACCGAAACTGAATCTTGTCATAACCTCACTGAGAACAGAGAGGTAGATAGCTTGGAATGCGCTGAAATTTCAGTACCGCCAACAGCTGAAGAACAAGTATATTCTTGTCCAAGCTCTTCATCAGATATAACTTGGTCCTCCACAGTGGAAGATGATGTGCCAAAGTTATCAGATACAACACAACACACAGAGGATTGTTTAAATCCAGACTACTTAGAAACCAACTGCAAAGGCATTGATCCTGTCAAATTGTTCAAAAATGAAGAAGTCTCACTCTCAGGTGAAAATGATGAAAGTTTGACCTTGGAAGGATCAGATGATATGAAACTTATCATTGATCAGTTGGACCAACGAATAGCCACTGCCGACTATGATGGAAAGGTGTCTCGGGGTCATTTACCAAAGGTTGATGGTGAGATTGTGACAGACTCAGATGAGGAGGTAGACACAGACGGAGAAAGTGAAGGGAAAGAGATGTTTGATGCAGAAGCACTGGCTGCGCTGCTGATGGCTGCTGCCAGTGTTGGACCTGAAGGTGGAAATGTTACAATTCCATCTGCTGATGGTACACGGGATTTTTCTCTGGAGCTACCTAGTAGCTCGGGGTCCACATTTCACTCATCTCGACCTGCTCATCCAACCAATGCAGACAGTTTCACCCTATCCGAGAATAAGACTGAAGGTATATCAGAAGAAATTTTGAGTGAAGAAGAAACGAAGAGGCTTGAGAAGTTACAAAAGTTAAGAGTGAAATATTTGCGACTCATCCACAAGCTAAACCGGTCTCCTGAAGATTCTGTAGCTGCACAGGTCTTATACCAGTTAGTTCGTGCGGCAGGGAAGTCAGCCTCTCAAGCATCCAGCCTTGACTCTGCCGAGAAGGTAGCAATGGAGCTAGAAGCAGAGGATCCAGACAGTTTGAACTTTTCTCTGAATATCCTGGTTATTGGTAAAACAGGAGTTGGTAAGAGTGCTACAATAAACTCTATCTTTGGTGAAGCCAAAGCAATAGTAGACGCATTTGTACCTGCAACGACCAACTTGAAGGAGATAGTTGGACAACTGAATGGAGTTACATTGAACATCTTAGATACTCCTGGTCTCAGTGCTTCCCTGCTGGAACAATCCATTAACCGGAGAACTTTGCTTTCCATAAAGAAATATATGAAGAAACACAGTCCTGATGTAGTCCTTTATGTTGACCGCGTTGACACACAATCTAGAGATCTTGGTGATGTACCATTATTGAAGTCCATCACTAGTTATCTTGGTCCTTCAATATGGCGTAATGCCATAGTTACCCTTACACATGCTGCTTCAAGTCCTCCAGATGGACCCGCAGGGTATCCTGTAAGCTATGAAATGTTTGTTGCTCAGCGCTCACGTACCATTCAACAGTTAATTAACCACTCCATTGGTGATTCACACACGACGAATGCTGGGTTGACGAGTCGTCCATTTTCACTTGTTGAAAACCACCGACTCAGTCCAAAGAATGAAAAAGGAGAAATATTGCTCCCAAATGGAGAAAATTGGAGATCACAACTACTGCTTTTGTGTTACTCGATGAAGATTTTGTCAGAAGTAGATACCATCAAGAAAGATTTGGATTTTCCTGACCACAGAAAGCTTTTTGGCTTCCCCATGCGTTCACTTCCTTTACCTTACTTTTTATCTTCACTGTTACAATCGAATGTTCATCCTAAAGTCTCTAACAATCAAGGCGGTGACGATATGAACTCAGACAGTGAGCTGGCATATTCATCTGATTCCGACCCAGAAGTTGAACAAGAGTATGATAACCTTCCACCTTTCAGACCTTTGAGGAAATCTCAGATTGCAAAGCTAAGCAAGGAGCAAAAGAGAGCATATTTTGATGAGTATGATTACCGTGTGAAGCTACTTCAGAAGAAACAATGGAAGGAGGAGTTTAAAAGGCTTAGGGACATGAAGAAGAAAGGCAAAACAGAGATAGGTGATTACATGGAAGAAGGTGCTGACCACGAAACAGGGAGCGCAGCAGGAGTAGCAATCCCTTTACCTGACATGGTGCTCCCAAATTCTTTTGATGGGGACAATCCGGCTTATAGATATCGGTCTTTTGAACCTTCATCTCAACTTCTTGCTAGGCCTGTTATGGACTCCCAGGGCTGGGACCACGATTGTGGATATGATGGTGTGAGCATTGAGGATCACCTCGCCATTGCAGGTCAGTTTCCTGCAGTTATAGCTCTTCAGCTTACAAAGGACAAGAAAGAGTTCAACATCCACCTGGATTCATCTGTTTCAGCAAAGACTGGGGAGAAAGGATCAACTATGGTGGGATTTGACATCCAAGCTGTTGGAAAGCAACTTGCCTACGTTTTGAAAGGAGAAACAAAAGTGAAAAATCTGAATACAAATAAAACAGCTGCGGGTGTATCCATTACTTTCTTGGGCGATAATCTGGTGACTGGGTTGAAGTTGGAGGACCAATTCGCCATTGGTAGACAGTTAGTTGTGGTGGGAAGTACGGGCACCATCAGGTCTCAGGGTAATTCAGCGTATGGAGCTAACTTAGAGTTGCGTCTGAGGGAGAAAGATTACCCCGTTGGCCAAGACCAAACTTCACTTGGCCTTTCTTTGATGAAATGGAGAAATGACATCATATGGGGATGCAACTTGCAATCTCAGTTCTCCATAGGAAGGAATTCTAAGATGGCAGTTAGGGCCGGTTTAAACAGCAAGAAAAGTGGGCAAATAACAGTTAGGACAAGCACCTCAGATCAACAACAGATTTCTATTTTAGGACTCCTGCCAATTGCTATAGCGATAGTGAGGGCGCTCTTCCCGCAGACAAGTGAAAAGAACTTAATATAGTTGTATCTTAGACAAAATGCCAGTTGCACCTAACTTTTTATTGTTTTTAGTGCCAGTTTTCTGCTATCTTGTCCAAGCCATTCTAACCAGTTTTCAGTATTACTTTATTTCAGATCATGAGTTTTACTACAATTGTGGTACTTGTCATCATATATTATGAGATCTTTTTGGTTCATTCAACTCTATTTGCAATCTGTCTGTGAATTGAGAGTTTGACTCAACATAATTAGTTTGCTCAATTCCTCGCTAAAATGAGTCTTGAATCCATTCTAAGTTGGATAGCCAGACTTTGAAGGATCTAACGTTCTACTCTAAAGAGATGTGTTAATATATAATGGGGAACTTTCAAAAATGACTATCTTTTAAGGAGCTTTTAACAATCCGTAGTTACATTTTATGTATTTATGTTTCGTAGCTAGTTTTGGACAATTTGATGTATTTGAATACGCTGTTAAGCTATATTTTTTTTTAATTTTTTTTTCCGCATGTATGTGAGTGTATTTGAATAGACTGTTCAAATGTATCTAACCTTATTTGATGTGCCAAGGTTGAACATATTCGTTTGAATGTATTTATACTAAAAAATGACGAAATGAAGAATACAAAATACACTATATTTAAAAAGGAAGAATACAATCAAACCATGTCGGATCTCCGGCGAGATACAAAATACCATTGTATTTACACTATAATACATTCAAATCCTTTTAAAAATGAACTGTATTTAATTAAAAAATAAAAAATACAGTCAAATCTTCGACGAGAATATAGAATACACTGTATTTAAAGATGTAGAATACAATTAAACCTCGTCGGATCTCCGGCGAAAATAACAAATACACTTTAGATCTTAATGAAAATACAAAATACACTGTATTTATACAATAATTTTCCGACGTGAAAGGCAATGGAGAAGAAAGATGCGGCTTCTTTTTCCAGCGTGAAAAGTAGTGGTGGAGGAATGAGTCTCAAGTCATACGAATACACTCAGATGTGAGATACAGAGATGGAGAAGAAGTCATGGATTCCAGCATCTCCGTTAGATCCAGATCCGATGATGCCTCCGATCTTCCTCCTCCATTATTTTCGCCGCCAGTAATGGATTGATCGCAACTTCGTAATTTCAGATCTGGATATGACGGTGGGTGGCGACGATGTTTAAGGGTGATTAGTAGTGAAGGGGGTATATGGCAGAGGGTGGTGATGCGTGGGGAAGAGAGAAAGAGGCGACTGTTTAGTTGGGCTTCGTAGAACTCCGCCAGAGAAGATGGTTGGCGGTGACTTCTCTGCTGCCCAGGGAAAAGAGAGAGGGAAACGGAGAGAGAGTTGAGGGAGAAGAGAGAAAGAGGGTTGAGATAAAAGATTATACAGTGGAATAACTCTGTGTATTTGGTATTAACTATGATGAGTAAATTGAAAATTTATTATAGCTATGAAAAATAATTAAATTAAAAGATAGCTATGATCCATTAATAGCTCTTAGATTTAGCTATGGCAGGTAAACTTTTCATATATAATCCGAGATGATGTCTAATATAATGTCAAGAGCATGAACAAAATACAAAATGCTACATAGTCCAAACATTAAGATAAAGAATACCCCCTTCGAAAATTTGAGTCTAGATTTTCACATTGTTTTCGTTGCAAAATTCTGAATTTCTATTGGGGTCATTCCAGTTCAAAGAATTTAAAAACTAAGAAATGTCAATACAAAGTTAGAACGATAATGAACCAAGACATAAAGAAGTATAGTGCAACAGCCTTCTTTCTGCAAGTAGACTCAGAAGAAGATGGATAATCTTGAAGGAATAACTTGACATACATGCACTTAGCTTCTCCCATGCACAGAGTTCAATAGACTTCTTCACCTAGAATTAAACAAGATTTCAAAAAGTCACACAAATGAGAAATCCCATTGCAAGAACCAGCTATTTCTTTCTTGGATGAGACTAAAAATATTCTTTAAACAAAGGCGTCTCAATAAAACTCGTGGCCTAAAACTAAAGTTTAATAAGGGGCCTTAATTATTGTTTTTTGTTGATAGTATAGTTATCTTGCAAAATATAGTATTAATATTACATTGGTTCCTTGCTTTCTTTCTTTCTTTTTGTTTATAGTGGAGTTATCTTATAAAATATAATATTAATATACACATCGGTAAGAAAATTCAAGTTAATAAGATGTTAGCCACGTATTTACAATTCGTTTCCTTGGATCTTATTGTAAAAAACGTTATTTATCAATATGAAGATGTGAGTATCTTAATTCAAAGTTCTAAATTATTTCTATTGTTAAAAAATAGATAGTCTTTCTTTCCATTTTTATAAGGATTTTGTATTTTTTTCTTTTTTCTATAAACTTCAATATTATCTAAGCGAAAATAAGATAGTAAATCCACAACTAAAAATATTTTTGGAGCCCCAAAATTTAGGGAGCCTAAAGAAAAGGCTTTACTAGCCTCTCCCTTGAGCCATCCCTGTCTTTAAAATACTTTTATTCTTGGGTATTAAAAATTCCTTTAAATCAGATCACACCATGGAAAAATATTTTATAAATTTGATTACATACTACAGTTAACATGATATGTGCATACTCATAAAATGATATAATTGAATTTGTAATGTGATTTATATATACGTAAATTAAATTGATATGAGAGAGTAAAATAATGAAGAGAAAAATTGAATAAATAAGAATTATTAAAGAAAAGACGAGTCTGGGCCTTGAATTAAACTTCTTCGGAAACAAGAACAATATCAAGAGCTAAATTGTAGCAGAACATGTTTAGCAGAATAAGAGAATAATAATAGCCTTTTTCATACAAGTATTTCGTGTCTTTCAATGAGTACAAATTTCTCTATTTATAGCTAAAGGGTGACAAGATCCCCAAATCAAGCTCATTTTTAAGGTGAATAAAGACCCCTCTTGATAGATGCATAACGGTTGAGTGTCAATGCTAGGATTCTCTACAACGACTACTCTTTTAATGATGCCTTCATTAACTGGTATCTTGCTTTCAAATTCTCCCCTCCGATTTCAATGTCTTCGGAACTCATACAAAGGTCACATGCTTATACTCGGTGTCAGATATTTGCCGACTCATATCCTACCTGTCTTTACTGCTATGTGTCAACTCGACGAACGTCCACCTGTCATTCGTTAATTTTACCCCATACAGATAGTCCCCTACTTTCTGGTGACTCAACTTGATGTGACCAGGAAGTAGATTAGTTCTATTTTCTTGGCGGGAAAGTTCTTGAACGGTTTATGAACACTTGAAAGGACGCACGTTTCTTTGCCTTTAATGAGCCGAACATGTGTTGTCCCGTGATTCGACAAGTATTTTCGCTAGTTACCTAGGTAATGATGTCCTTGCATTCTGCCGCCTATAAACTTCTTTCCTTTTCACTATTTTCATCTTTCTCTTTTACAAACTTTCTTCTCCGAGTCTTCCTAAAGCTTTTCTGCAACTCCCCTTTTCTTGGTAAAAACTTTACAAATTCATACTTTCTATCACTATATCTTCTCTTATTTCTTCCTTCGATTATAGATGGACTTGCATCGGTATCGGTCCATCCAAGAAGAACAAGTCTAAGAAACCCAACGCCGGTCCTCCCTCTACTAACACGATCATCCCTTCTCAATTGTCTTGCGAAATGGATCTCATGTTCAAAAGGAATCATCTGACCTACAACGAAAGAAATAGAGCTGTTGGCGAATATCCCTCTTCTATTCGCCCGGCACTATTCCTGTCGTAAAAGAGGATTGTGGCTGGAATAATATTCAGGTTTTTTCCCCCAGTGAAGTGGAGAGGATTACGTTCAGCAAACCAGGGTACATTTATGTGTACACGTACCCTTTCACTTTAAGACTTGGCAATGAAATAGACGCAATCATCTTGGAGTTTTGTTGCAACTACCGAGTTTGTTTGGCTCAAGTAGGATCATCAATATGGCGCAGGATGGCTTGTCTTCGGCTCCTATGTTTCCGGGCTCAGGAAACTTTACTTTTGCTCATATGATCAACCTCTATACCCCTAAGATTTTCCGTTGAGGCATGATCAAACTCAATAAATGCGGTCACCATATTATCGTCACCAATGTTAATGACGATAATGACAGTGATTGGATGAAGAGGTTTGTTATATCTCTCCTGAGGACATTTTACCAGCGTCAACATCTCCTATCCCCGAATCTTGGAACTACACTTGTTAGCTTCCTTAATATTCTTCTTTTACTGTCTTAAAGATATTTCCGTCTTTATTAAACTTTCTTTTCTCTCATTTTAGCCACCCTTTGGGCTCCTCCAGCAGTTGAGAACCTAACCCAATGGGTTCAGAAAATTCTAGATACTTCCACACCAGACTCCCCTAAGTGGAGAAATTTTTTAATTAAGTTTAACTGGAAGGCCAAGAACCATGGTGAGAAAAAACTTTCCCTTTCCTTCCTTAACTTTTGACTTTATGCAACAAATAATTTTTGACTTCTTTCAACAACATGTACGCATTTCGAAAGGATCTTATGTCTGTCCCACCGTTGCGGTTTCACATGATCCGAAGGTGGCCCAACAACAGATTCAAGAAGGTCTTGACTGGAAGAGGGCTCGTGATGCCGTTCTTGCTTCTGTTGAAGCACATCTTCCCCGAGTCCCCAGCCTAAGGGGCAAAAATAAATAAGAAAGCATATCTTTAAGGCTGAGGCTAAGGAGAAGCCTTCGGTCACAGAAGAGATCCCAGAAGGACCGGCCACAGTGGTCCTTGACGAAGAGGAAATCGAGGACGATGATAAAGTTGTTTCTCTTCAGAGAAGAAGAAAAAGAAGAACTTCCTCAAATCAACCGGAGGATGTAGAAGGACTCTTTACAAAGTTCGACTTGGTTAAGAATGCTGAATCCCGCTTCCAGTCTCCAATTGTTGCCTCTGTTTAGAAGGGTTTCGCTTTTGATGCTCCTCCAACATCTATTCCATCACCAGCTCCTTCCTCGCCACCAGTCCCAACCGAACAAGAGGAAGATATGTGTTCCCTCGATCATCCGATCAGGGGAACATAGAAAACACCTTCCTGACATCTATCCAGAACCCTAACAGGACAATATTACCTTTTCGATGTCGGATCAATGCCATTTACTTATAAACCTGTGGGAGTAGCCAACTAAGTGAAGCCTTCGGCTTCGGATAAGGACTGGAGAAAAATGAATGGTCTCTCCGCAGAATGTTTAATCAACAACAACATGCATCTTACTGCTCATGTATCATCGCATTCTTTTCTTTTTCCTTTACACTTGCTAACTATCATCTTTGGAAACTCTAATCTTTGACTTTACAGGCTAACCTCCTTTCCTTCGAGGGCTTACAGAAGTTGATCCTGGATAAAGAGGCACTTGCTGCTGAGCTAGACCAAATTGTTGTTGAACATGATCAAGTTGCTGAGCGCCTCCAGGCTTTAGAGGCAAGGCTTGCTCAGATGGGCGAACTCAAAGCCCAGTTGGAGCAAACTGAGCAAGAAAAAATAGCCTAAAGCCAAGAGGCTACTTAGTTGCATACTGAACTTGCTGAGTTGAAGGTCAAGTGGGCTGAGCTGCAGGATGTTGTGACTTTGGCAGACTGACGTGAGTCTGCTTCCATGGAAAAAATCAGCAATCTGAAGCAAGATGATTGTTTCTTTTTTGAGAAAACTCATGCAGTTTATCACATGAGAAGGAAAAATTTGGAGGATGCCAAAGAAGACATTTCAAACATAGATGACTGCATTGTTGAAGCCCTTGACTTGGAGACAATTGCCTTCGTGAACATTCCTACCCGGCCTACTACTTCAAGATCCTAGAGCACTTGCTCTGATTCCTCGGTGACCGAGGAAGAAAATAAAGATGACAATGAAGATAAGGGCGAAGGTGCTAAACCTGATGCTGAGCAACCTTCATCTCCGAAAGATGCAGCGAAGACTTCTCATCCTCCAGACTCTGTTGATAAAGCAAATTAATATATTTTATAGTTTTTCCCTGTTTGTAATTATGCTGAGACCTCTATTGGGTTCAACGTTTTTGGAATAAAAGACATCTTTTTCACTTAACTTCCGTGCAAAAGACATCTTTTAATTTTCTATTGATTAAGCCCAAAAATTTTTACATTCGATTAACTTTAGTACCAAGAATTTATACATTCGATTTATACCCTTTAATTATGAGGTTTTCATAATAGAGGCCCTTGCGTTTACAGTACTCTTGAAAAGGACATCTCATGTTCATTCCGCCACTTACATTTGAAGTTTAAGTAACATTCAAATGAAAGAAAAAACTATTTCATTTGAACAAGAAATAAGATATAAAAATAAAAAGACTTTATTTATTCCGTCTATTTCAAAAGTATATTTACATAAGCCAAAAAATTTGTACATTCGCTTAAGTAAATAAAGCTGTCAATACACTTGGCTAACTTGTACTACTTATTTTTACGGGGTTGGTCATATAGTCCTCGGTCCTGACTCGAGGTTTTTCATAATAACTGAACTTTAAGTTCAAAATATAGTTCCCGTTTCTAACAGTCCCCGGTTTCATTGACACTTTTAATGCTCTAATATACAATAGTTTCCTCCTTCCTAGTATTCGGATGCAAAGTATAAAAATTCAAACGCGGGAGTTCTTATTGCTATTGATGATCTTTCTTCGGAGTACGCTTTATGTTGCTGTCTCATAAAAAATCTTGCTAGAAAAATCTATTTGGGACGAAAATTGGACGAAGGAAAAAAGAGTGTGGTGCATACTTTCAGTACCATCAAGGATCTTCGGCAGTAATACCTTTTGAGGTGAGTCTTTACATAGTTGGTTGGTAATTTTACTCCATCTTATTTTTTCAGTTGATATGAACCTTTACCAGTTATCATGGGCGTATCTAAGTCTTAGGGTATGGGTTCACATGAACCGATACTCCTCTCCTTAAACCATGTATAATAATGTTATATTTTTTGAAAATTACTTAATTATATGTGCGTAACCCATGCTCAAAGTCTCATATGGTGCAATAGTCATTGGGTGCACCTCTACGAATGAAATTGGTGGTTCAAGTCCCACTTCGAACGGTCTTATTTTCGGTATGGAGTATATATATATACGTAAAAATCACTATAAATTTAAAAAGAATATAAATTTGAACTTATGATTTCAAAAGTGTAGTGGGTACATGGTAGATACTAAAGTTAAACTAGCCAAATATAAATTCTAAATCCGCATCTTCACATTAGTGCACCCATCCTTTTGAAATCCTGAATCCGCCTCTGCCAGTTATAGCTTAAATCCAGTAAGATCTTTCCTAGTCATTCCTTACTTCCCGGCATAGACTTCCCGGGTATTATGAGTTACCTTTCGTAAAACCAAATCTCCAATTTTGAAATAGCAAAGATTACTCTGCAATTATAGTATCTTTCCATTCTTTGCTTTTAAGCCACTATTCTTACATAAGCCAAGTTCCGATGCTTCTTAAGCAAGTCCAACTTAATCAACATTGCTTCATCATTCTCCTGCTCAATTGCTTGGGAATATCTCATGGTCGGTTCACCTATCTCCAATTTCAATAGCTGAACAACTGCCCTGAAATCAGTTACTTTCATTTTCGTGGACGAACCTAAGTTGGCCAACGCGTCCGCTTCCACGTTTTCTTCTCTTGGAATATGGATCACTAACCACTCCCTAAACCGAGATAGTAAATTTTGAACTTTGTTCAAATGTTGCTGCATGCGCTCTTCCTTGGCATCAAAGATCCTATATATCTGATTTAGCACTAGCTGAGAATCGCACTTTACTTCGATCATTTAGGAGTCATGTTCCCGAACTAATTCAAGTCCTATAACCATAGCTTCATACCCGACTTCATAATTAGTCAATGGACAGTCCGAATGACCTGTCTCAAGATTTCCCCCGAAGGAGTGACTAATACTATCCCAAGATCGGAACCTTTTACGTTGGATGCGCCATCCATATACAAGGTCCATACACAGGAGGCAGTTCTCGGTACCAGAATCGTTTCCTTTGTAGCTAAAGACAACATTCTCGGACTAAATCAGCCAAAAAGTCGACCAAAACTTGTGACTTAATCGCAGTCCGAGGTTTATGTTCAATATCAAATTCACTACTTTCAAATGCCCATTTAGCCAATCGACTCGATAATTTATGTTATGAAGGACGTTCCTCAGGGGAAAAGTTATCACAACGGCGTGATAGCTTTTTTCGATAAAGATGCTTTGTGTGGTGCTTTTGTTAATTGTTTGTTTGATTGGAATCTTGAACGAAAAATATCAACTATCACAATTGATAATTCTAGCACAAACAATGCTATAATTAAAACTTTATTGGATGAGAAACTTAATAAAAAGATTTGGTGTTGACTAGTCGAGTATTTCATGTGCATTGTGCTGCACATATTTTAAATTTGATTGTGCAAGAAGGGTTAAAGGTGATAGGAGATAGTATTAGCAAAGTGCGTGATAGTGTCTTGTATTGGATTGGATCAGCTGGCAGAATTGAGAGGTTTGAAAGCTGCACGTTTGGTTCATTGTTCTTGTAATAAGAAGTGGGAGTATGATTGTCCTACACGGTGGAACTCAACATATCTAATGCTGAGAACAACTATAGAATACAAAGAAGTGTTTAACAAGTTTTGAGTCTAACTGACACAAATTATCAGTCGTATCCAACTGAAGAGCAATGGAGTAATGCAGAAGATGTTTCTGATAAGCTCAAACTTTTTTATCATATCACTGAACAATTTCAGGAACTCAATCTCCAACATCCAGTCAATACTTTACAAAAGTTTGTG
The DNA here is from genome assembly GCA_002018475.1 of Nicotiana obtusifolia. Classification (NCBI taxonomy): domain Eukaryota; kingdom Viridiplantae; phylum Streptophyta; class Magnoliopsida; order Solanales; family Solanaceae; genus Nicotiana; species Nicotiana obtusifolia. The sequence continues at coordinate 430,426 of MCJB01000914.1, read as the reverse complement.
AAATTAAGCTAGAATTGGAAGCTTGGGTGAATGAGTTTATTCCTTTGATTAGCGATATAGCATCTGCGATGTTGTTGAAATTTGAAAAATACTGGGATGATGTGCATATTTTGATGGGAGTAGCTGCTTTGATCTACGGTACAAGATAAGGTTGGTAGAGTTCTTTCTTCCACTAATTTATGGTGAATAAGCTTCAACTAAAATTCAAGAAGTTGGATCCAATTGTTATGATCTCTTTCAAGATTATAAGAGTAAATTATCTGCTACATGATTCATTAGCATCTAGTTCTAGTGAAGTCACTAGTTTTACTGAGGGTGATCGGTTTTCGAGCTTTGATAGATTTGTAGCTTCGAGTGGAGCTACCGTGGAGACAAGATCAGAGTTGGATATGTACTTAGAAGAAAGCCTATTACCTCGAACTCCTTCATTTGACAATTTGAGCTGGTGGAAGACAAATGGATTGAAATTTCTTACATTGCAAAAAATGGCTCGTGATCTCTTAGCCATTCCCGTGTCTGCTATTTCTTCGGAATCGACATTTAGCACTAGTGGGAGGTTGATTAGCCCGCATTGGAGTAGACTCCATCCCACTACTTTGGAAGCTTTAATGTTTGCGCGCACGTGGTTATGGAATGACTTAAATGGTAAGTAATTTTCTCATTATTGTCTTAATAGGTATTCAATTATTTAATACTATATTGATATGTTGAACTATGTATTTTTTTCTTTTAGGTTTGACTTCAACGATTGATAAAGTTTCATGTCCAACATTGCTTGATAAAGAGGACGAGCCGGATTCAAGTGGTTATCGCAACTCTGAACTAAGTTTCCTCCTTAAAACATGGAGTATGTAGTTCTTCCTTCTTCTTTGATTAGAAGTAGTTCCTTATTCATAAATTTGAGCAGATGGAACTTTGGTTTTGTATACAGTTTTTAGTCGACTCCTCTGTTCAATGAGACTGAGTATTTGCTTTTATATACCTCATCTGCTATGATAGTTGAAACTGCCTATGGATGGATAATTTGGAAGTTGATACTTGTTGTGTCAATGTGAACTTTTCAGTTAGATCAGCAGCATTTGTTGTGTTTTTGTCGTGGTAGAACCCTGTTTATATTTGCTCAGCCTCCATGTTGTGACGCCATAAATATTATCTTTGGAATATGTCACTGTGCAGGCTGGAGAAGTTCATTACTCAGCCTTAGTAAAGATGAAGTTCATCTTTAGTTAATGGGCCGACGATTGCAGCTCAAGCTCTAGTTGAAGAGACTAAATGTATTTCTTGATACAATGTGTATGACTAGCTTTCTGATTTCATTATCTAGAATGAGAACAAAAGCTGGCTCAACATGTAATATTGATTCTGACCAGGATATTCTACGTTCAAAGATTGAATGTATATGTGATGACTCATTATGCTTTTCTGTTGGATCATATATCTTGACATTTGCTATGCTTACGAATTAGATGATGCATGACGATGGAGATGCGCCTTCTTAGAAGGAGATTGCTTCTTAAAATGAAAAGTAATATACTGCATTTTATGTAAATACCGAAGAAAGGAATTTAAATTCTGTTTATTTGCATTGTCACTTGCTGGTGAACAGCCCAATGTTTCACAGGAATGATAAGCAGCAACATCATAATTTGAATTTCTCCCCACATTGCTTGGTTCACAAAATTATTTTGGGCATGGTGCAAGGGTTGGTATAGCCTATGTGTTGAGTGGACTGGCTTTGAAGTTCTATTGCTGTCAATTCAAGTTGATTATGCTATTGCAGTTTTGCTTGTTACTTTGTTTCCATGTTTGACAAATCTGCATCATAATAAGCAAAAGAATTAATTGCACGGTTTATCATTCAGAGTCTGGTGACATTTTATCAGAACTTTTGATCTTTAATTAACAAAGTCATTCACATTCTTGAGGAGAGAAAAGTAAAACCATAGGTGTTAACACAACAATTGGGGCCGTATATTCTGCAGCTTGGTCTTCCTCCACAAAATGGCTGCTGGAAGTACTAAATAATATTTTAAATGTTTCAATAGAAAGTTCAAAAGGTAAAAGAAATTAAAAGCATATTGCAAAATGAAAAATAAAAGAGAGCCCAAATGGTGCAGGGCGGGGCAGGGCAGGACAGGGCAGAGTAGGGCAGGTCAAAATTTTAGCGGGTCAATGCTTGCCCTATTTAGATTCCGAGCTACTTTGACAATTAACAGTAATATCACTGTATTGAAAGGGACAACGTATTCAAATTTGCTTCACGATAATGTTGCTGACTGGTCAATCTTAGACCCCAGCTGAGCGAGGTACCAACTCCCGCGAAGTTCTTAATTCTGTGTTAGGATATACTATTAACCATGCGATTTGATTATAGTATTATGTTTTTTTTTTTGGAACAATTGTTTATTTATTTATTCAATTCAATTAAATCTTAATTTAAATAGATCATTTGTTCATATGTGTGCCCTTTACTTATATAGTAGACGATTTAGTGTATGGAGCTTTAGCTCATACGCGGAAGATTAAATTGCGGTTCTTATAAGTTATAAAGTTAATATTCACAATCAAAGATGAAACTGGGCAAAGTATCTTGATGATTGTAGCATAAGATTAAATTATAATCTATCTTGATTATGAGAATGGTTCAGTTCCAACTTCTTATGCTAGTACATTTTTGTATATTGGACGGACCAAGTAGAGATAAATATTATTGTGCTGAATATATAAAACTACCTCTCTAGCTCATTGAATGTTCTTATACTCTTAATCTTGATATGGTTGTTATGATCAATGTGCTTCGTTCATTATTTTGATTTATTAAAAGGTACGACTTAACTGCGAGTTAATGTATTCCTGGTAAATTGGATAATGGCAAAGTGCATTTTGAAATAACAATTAGTTGATAGAATCCGTGTCTTGACCTTGAGATTGATGATACCCCTTTATGGATGCTTATAAGTTTTCATATGAAAATCCCGCAGGTGGTTCCACAAGATCCCAGACTTTATTGGAGTACATAGACTCCATTTCAGATTTCATAGCAGCAATCCATTTTTCAGCATCTATATCCTGTAGTGCTTCGTCTTAATTTAGAGGTTCTGTATTGTCACGACCCAAGCCGGAGGGCCGCGACTGGCACCGGACCCTACTAAATGGGCGTCGGCGTACCCTTCATCCGACTTTCCTTATTATCTATAAGGCTTGTCATATACATACAATCTTGAACAATAACCATAATGAACTGGGACATCATAACATGATACGAATATACTTATATACATAATATGGCCAACAAGGCTGCAATGCAAAACCATACAACAAAATATATACGTTTGTCGACAAGGCAATTCAACTGTACATAGGTCAACCCATCGCTTTTCTATGCATAAATTGATACTTGTCTATGAGCCTCTACAAAAACGTACATAATGCAACCTACGTCGGAACAGGGCCCCGACATGCCCATAATGCTTATAGCAGAATGCATACCAAGACTGTGGCAAGTCCGAAGGATGGACCTCGCCAATATCCGCTGAACTGGGTAGCCTATTGTGGCGGGGGAGCCTCGTCTATCTGCCTGCCCGGACCTGCAGCACGACATGCAGCGTCCACAAATAAAGGACGTCAGTACGGATAATGTACTGAGTATGTAAGACAGGAAACATAATGTAAGAACAATAATAAGCATCAGGATAAGAGACATATAACCTGTACCCTGAATGCCTCTGAGGACGACTAACCATATCATGCCTGACGTGTATATGCATATACATATATATATATATATATATATCCTTCTGAAAATCATCATATACATATATACGCCTCTGTGGGCCTCATCATCATCTTATACATATGCCTCTGTGGGCCTCCTCATCATCATACCCAACTGATCAGTGGTTACACAATAGGTGCCTGCCCGGCCGACTATAGCGCGGCGCGGTAAAGTGAAATAGCTGTCGTATATAGCACGACTAAATAGAGTAAAACATATATTTGCACAATAGGTGCCTGCCGGCCGACTATAGCGCGGCGCGGTAAAGTAAAATAGATAATGCATGCTGGACTCATAAGATACATACTATCATGGTGCCGTAAGGTCGAAGAAATAATAACATCTCAATCCTCCCATAAGAGGGGAAACAATATACGTACTACTACTTTCTAAGAGTAGAGTATCTTTGGGGTTCGTTCATTGCATTATGTACAATCGTCGTGCAAAAGAAGGAAAAGGATAGTCTCACATACCTTGCAATACTTTCCAATCTCAAGCTATAAAACTTCCACGACTTCTCAGTCTACAATAAGAGAAATGACACTACCGTTATTGTTTAAGCGTCGTAACTATTATGTATCGACTGTAACCTATTTTGCGATAAAACGGACAGCACCTCCCCTATATATATGAATTCACACAAGTCAAAACAATCACCAAACAGCCAAACAACATCAATAAGAATCATATTAAGCCTCCCAAAATAGTCCACGCACAAGCCAATCGCTTCATACATACGATGGCCACTATAGTCGTGTCAAACGACCCGGAAATGTTACGAACAACTATCAGCCCACAAACTAAATATATATGGTGTTTCTCCACACCCTTCCTCCTCCAAAACTCCACAAATCAGTAGTAAAACACGCGGCTTTACAGCAACACAAAACAGTCCATAAAACAGTCCGCTACAAGTGAATAACTCGAACTCACGGCTTCCGATCACCGTCCCGTGAGTTCTTACATATATAGAACGACTTACCAAGACTTAACAGTAGAAAAAATGTATGAAATAGAGCAGTAAACTCACCTTACTTGTTAGATAACTCAGCCCTTGCTTTGGTTCTTCAAACCCTAGGTTTCACCTCCAATTAGAACTTGAAAGAGGGGGAAAATCGATTAGGGTTTGTGTGGGATTTTTGGGGAGGGGTTGCAGGGGTTCTATTTCGGTTTGAAGGTCTGGAGTAATAGTGAATTAACTGAGTTTCAAGGCTCTTAAAGGTCCCCTCTTGGCCGACTTTGGGGCTTTTAATTTTATCCCTTAATTTTGGCAAGTAGGTGATGCACCTACTTGTCACCTACCAGCCTACGCAGTTCTGCGGAAATATAATTATCTCAATATTCCGAGATCGTATTGACAAACGGATTGATGTGTTGGAAAATAGACTCATAAACCTTTAATTTTCTAGGTAGATAACCCCGTAATTCCTTGTAACTTGGGAGAAAAGCTCAGAAACATTTGACCTCATGTTTAAGTAAAATTGTGAACCTAAGTTGCGACAACTTTTGTCGACTTTTATTTCATAACTCTTTTGACTTCAAGACTTATGAAACGGATATTATATCATTCAAATACCTTAAAACATGACCTCTTGGTGATGTTAATCACCTCTCGATTTTCCCGAAAATACGAGTTACAACATCCTTAACTCGTTTATCTTCTAATAATTGTTAACCACCCTTATACACCCTTGAACCATTTAAGACCAATAGGACCAAACTCTTATTGTCTCAAAGGTAATTCTCTTCTCGGGCCTATGTAGACTGTCTTACGGTGTAATCTAACGTTTACAAATATGGGTTATAACAGGGAGTTGAAGAAATTTTTGGCAAAGCACGGTGTCTCTATGGTCCATTCAGCGATCGCATAACTGATATACGGACCGCAAATCTGCCGCAGAATGAAGCAGAAACTTGAGCTAATATTAGGACCATTATGCAGTCCATTATGTGGCCACATAATCATTTCGCGGGCTGCATAATCCATCGCAGATCCAACATAAAAATTTTCGGAGGGAAGTTCTACGGCACATTATGCGACCAAAGAATTGGTCTGCGGACCGTAGACCTGTCACATAGTGAAGCAGAAATGCCCAGTTCCGGAGGACCATTATGCGGTCCATTTTGCGGACCATAGACCGCAGATCTGCATCGGGGCTTCATTTTTTCTAATATTTTTAACCCGATCCTATTTCAATATATAGTCGTTGAAGACCATTTGTAAGGTAAGAATCTGATATTTTGTGAGTGGGGAAGTGCTCTATAGTGAAAGGGGATTCCTAAACTCATTGTTTCTCAATTCTTGCTCAAGGCTTGGAGAATTAGCAAGGAGAACCTCGCTAGACCTTCATCCTAAAGGTAAGATTCTTCTCCCTAGCTCTCAATTTTGGAATTTAATTGAAAATAGGTTGTGGGAACAACAATTCTTGGGTGTGGGAGTTGTCCATTACGCATGCATGTACTATCAAGGTTCAGGGGAAGATTGTTGAGCTAAATTGGATAGACTTTGGGTAGTGAAATGGAGGAATCCACCATAGGAGGACCTTGAAATCATAATGCCCACCTAGTGTTTGATAAAATGCTCAAATGAGCTGGAACCATGAACCGCTTCCTAATTTGTGTTCAATTTTATTATATTTCCAAATAGTCGTAGTTGCTAAGATTTCCAGAACATTGTGGTAATTTAAGGAAAGCTCCAGGCGAGGTATGTTGGCTAAACTCCTCATTTAGAATTGAACCCCACAATGTATTTGTAAGTCACGAGTTGCTCATTATAAATTGATTGTTCCGAATAAGCCTTGTGTCAAAAGATATATGTGTTCAATATGAATTCCAAATGTTCTTGTTGTGTTGTGCTACTACTCGAGAATGCATTCAAAGTATGGGCAACATATCTAAACGTTATAACTTCAAGTCGTGCACCAAATGAAAGCTATTTTTGCCAAATTGTGTAGGAAATCTCAATGTGCTTAAGACTCTTACTTGCTCGCATGTTTACTTAAAGTCTTGAATAGAAATGCTTTGTTGTCGATGATCCGTGATGATGTTTGAAAGTGAAAGAGGTGAGCATGAAATATTAAATACGGCCAACGTGACAAGTATGTTATTATGTTTGGGCCACTAGTGCCAATGAAACTAAGAAACGTGTAGGATATGTTGAAATGAGTTGCAAATACTTTTAATAATAAATACTTTTGGAGTATCTTTAGTCACCAAGGAAGGGTTGGTTGAAATAGCCTAACCCCGAAACTACACTTGCTGGTGTTGGAGTGGATTGTAAATATTTCCCCTCCATTGGGATGAGATGACTTCTAGAAAAGGGTGATGTCGATCCACACGGCATTGTAGTGAGACGATCTAGCCGGTCGGGTCGTGATCGAACGCCATGTCGCACACATGGTGGTGATTGTGCTTGAAATTGTGATTGAGATAATGATTGAAATTGTGATAGTGATTGTGACTGTGGTTGATGTCTCTGGGTGAGATGGCCTAGCCAATTGGGCCGTGATCGGACAGCGTGCTAAAATCATAGTGGCATATCGGTGCTAAGATCTCCCAACCTAAAATATTAGAAATTTACTTGAAAAAATATCTTGCTCCTAACTTGATGCTTTAGTATTGGTTGATGCTTCCATTGATTTTGTGACTGCTCTTCCTATATTGTTACATGTTCTAATGAGAGGGTGTTTAGTCATACATACTAGTACTATTCCATATGTACTAACATCCTTCTTACCGAGGGCGCTTCATTTTTAATGGATGCAGGTGGTATTGATCAGTGATAGCAGCACACTCCCTTCCCAGCAGATATGGTGAGCTCTACTTCATCTCGGGGTATTCAATCTTTTGTTCCCCGTGTATTGTATTTGAGGTATAGTCGAGGTCTTGTTGCTGGTATCATAGTATTCTTTTGTATCCATTAGAGGCTTCATAGACACAGCATGGGTTGTATATATATGGGTGTTGAGAAAGCTAAACTAGCCTTGTCGTATTTGAACCACTTGTTTCACTTCAACTATGAATGCGTATGTATTATGAGACTACAAAATGAAGTAACTAATGGAAATGGAATTAGTGTTGTTCATGAATCCTGTCAAAGTAAATTAATGAAATTTATCCTCTCTTCCTTTATGGGCGAGTTAGGTAGAAGGCAATCCAGCAGGCTTGCTCGGCCGGATTATCTCGGTTGAGCATCGATCCCGCTTCCTGAGGTCGGGGCCTGACAGTTAGACTTCCAATAGACCTTCGACTAAAAGCCCACAATATTCGCTTTCCAGTATAACAAAGGATGTCCACGTCATAATCCTCGAGTAGCTTAAGTCACCTTCTTTGTCTCAAGTCCAACTCCCATTTCTTGAAAATGTGCTAGAGGCTCTTGTGATTGATGCATAAAACAACATGCGCACCATACAAGTGATGACGCTAAATTCTTAATGCAAACACTAAAATTGTAAGCTCCAAATCACGGGTCAGATAATTCTTCTCGTGGTTCTTGAGTTTCCTTGAAACATAAGCAACTACCTTCCCAAGTTGCATTAGAACACATCTGAGACCAATTTCAAAGGTGTCATAATATACTACAAACCACTCTAAACTGACCAGTATGGTTAGCATCGGTGCTATTTTCAAGTTGGACCTTATTTCTTGAAAACTTTCCTTACAAGCATTTTACAATAGGAACTTAGTCGACTTGTGCATCAACTTGGTCAATTGAGAGGCAACAGAAGAAAATTCATCCGTAAAACCTTTGGTGATAACTAGCAAAACAAAAAAACTATGAATCTTCGCGTTGTAGGTCTAGGCTAATTCTTCACGTCTTATATCTTTTGAGGATCAACCATATTCCCCTTCATCTGAGACGATTTGCACTCTCTGCCAAATACTGCATTTCCAATTTTGTCTAATCTTGTAATAGCGCATATCCATAAGATCAAACAATCAAGTGTCATTCTCATTTTATTTTTTGTGTGCGCTACTTGCAGTTACTGAAGAATATGATCATTTCTAATTCTGCTCATCCATCTAAATATCCGCATTTATGCGAAATTCATCTTCTGGATATTTTGGACCTTAAAGTGCCAACATCGTCTCAGATGAAGGGGAATAATATAATTTCTAGCAAACTAATGTCGATCCACACGGCATTATGGTGAGATGATTTAGCGGATATGGTCAAGATCGGTCACCATGCTATACATGTGGTGGTTTAACGAAATGTCGATAACTAATCAACTCCCGCTAAAAGACTTAGTTTGTTTAAAGTATAAATTCTTTCCCTATGTATTGAGAAATAAAATAAAATGTTTACTGTTTTGAACTGTATATCCTCCCATATCCCCTTGATTTTTTGCCTATTTCTATGTGAAGGATCTTATGATGAATACGAGCACTCTTCATATACTTATGTCCCTTTTTTCGAGGGTAAATGCATCTTTTTCCTGGATGCAAGTATTGGCACTTCGGATGGTCTAGACCCTCGTTGGGTTATCTCTCATTTTCTCCGGTTGTTGGTAAGCCCCATCTCATACTCAGAACAATCTTATGTTTTATGGAAATAAACCTTATTTTTGTTGGGTATTACCGAGGCTCTGTCACAATATTTATTTTATTCATAATATCATGGAGTCTCCATAGATACAATGTGTTACATTATATTTTTGTCATTTCGGTTGAGGTGTCACATGGCATGTATGAATAATTGTTTTGGCAAATTATTTTTGTACAAGTTATGAAAAGTTTTAAGAAAGGATTGATGTTACCCGAAATCATGCATTAGTCATATTCATCTATCCAATGCAAGTTGGTTCAGTCGGACATAGAAAAGTAATCTGATGCCGTGTCCGACCCCTAAAGTCGGGGCATGACCGGTTAAGTTTGGACGCAACAAGGATCTAGGTGTCATGTCCGTCACCGAAGGTCGGGGTGTTACAAACTTGCAGCAGAGCCTAAGGTTTAAGAGTGTCCTAGAATATTTTAGAGCCATATCTAGTAGAGTTCTTCTTATCTGTATGTTATCGACCACATCTATTATTGAGAAGCTACACAAACATTTAAGAATGTTACCCTTTTTCAGTCTAGATTGTACAGTAAGAGCTTGACTATAGGGATGACTTCTAATATGTATGTTGTTCCAATTCTCAGACAAATGCCCCCAAAGAGAAAGACAAGGAATAAGAGTAGTGCCGCTTTGGAAATGGAATCTCATGAGGTACCTAATACTAGGGGCGTCGATACGCGGATAAGTCGCGTTTGTTATTCTATTTTATTTTTCTTTATTTATTTGTTTTTGTAGTAGTTTTTAGTTTATGTTATCTTTATTCCTTTAGTATTAGTTGCTTTTGTTATTTTATTTTCTTTAGTAGTTTTTAGTTATTTTATTTTTTATTCTTTTTAGTGTTAATTTTATTTTATTTTATAGTTTTTAGTTTATATTATTTTATTTCTTTAGTAGTAATACACTTAATAAATTTCCTTGGGTCTTTTTTATGCTTCGGTTCTTTCCGGAAGAATATTTTTGTGTTGAACCGGGTGACTTTTCCCTATGATGGATGGCGTGACAACTTTCTTAAGGGAATTAATCTTGTTTTGTTATGTGGAGACTTTAGGATTGTTTGATACTAATAAAATTAGCCTCTTGTATGTGAAGTGTGAATTAAGAATACCTCTCGAATTTTGGTTGTAAATTGAAAAAGTAAGTTGCATGGAGAAGAATAATTTTTCTGACAACTTTTTGGCTCTTTTGGGGACTCTTTGCCCACTAGTTGGCATGATATTGCTCTAATTACTCTTATTAAGAAGAGAAATTGATCCGTCTTGATAAGTTCATGTGCCATGTGTGTTAGTTTTTGTTAAAAATAATTCTTGTGTTTACTTTTATCATCTAGAACTTGCCCGGTTGGTCTTTCAATGCTAATGTTAATTATGTTTGGTTGGAGGGATGACCTTACGCATTCTTTGTGATTTTTGAAAAAGCCTCTTTAGCCTTTCGAGCCTACCACAGCAATAAATATTATCACTAATTTACCCCATTTGAGCCTTTAACCTTTTCTTTGGCTACCTCATTACAAACCTTTACCCTTTGTGAAATAATTCCCTCTTTTGAACCTGTCACTCCTTGAATGTTGAGAATGAAGCTATAAGCCTAAGTTGGGGGTGTTGGTATTAATTGAAAAATTGTGAAGATGTACATTGTGTGTAGAAGCATATACCTCAAAGTTGGTTATATGAAGATTCTCGAGCTCCAAAAAAAAATAGTTGTATAAAAAAAATGTAGAGTCTTGAGAAAATTAGAGAGGTACTTTAAGGTGGTTCTATTTTGGTAACTAGATGTCAATAAGGGCTATGTGGTTTGAAAAGAAGCAAAGTGCAAAAAGAAAGACAAATGTGAGTAGTGTTCAAGGAGGGATTAGTCACTTGTATTCCAAATGCTTATCCCTAAGCCTACGTTACAAGCCTAAAAAGTCCTTATGGGATCTCCAACCGAATGTTCTTGAATAGGTGGCGAATTAAAATAAGTGCAAGCTTATGGCATGATATTTTGTAACACTTGAAATTCTTTGTTGAGAGTGAGTATCTTTGTGCATTTGTCCCTTGTGTTGTTATTATAAATATGGTGATTTTGGGACTTTCTTTCTTGTGAGAGCACACGGATTATGATAGATTGGTAATATTGAGATTCCGAATTGTGTAAATTGAGCTTATGCAGTAGACTAGTGCTTTTGAGTCACTTCTTCAGGCTTGGTTGTTGTCACTTGATTATGTGAAATTCCATTGCATTCTTGAGATTGTTTTAAATGAGGGAGTTATTTGGTTGAGATTCACATGCTTGAGCCTAATTATTAGTACCAACCAAATCCATAAGTGTTATGCTTAATTGGAGAATGTGATTTGGAAATGATTGCGATGCTAACTTTGCTTTAAATGGTAGAGCCTCATTGAATTTTTGGTTTTGATTTGCTTGAGGACAAGAAAAATCTTTAAGTTGGGGGTGTTGATGAGTGGTGATTTTACCATTTATTTTAGTCTTTTTTCTTTAGTTTTTGCATCCGTTAATTATAATATGAGGTTCTTTATGGTGTGTATTACTAGATTTTCAGGTAAATGATGTCTTGAAGAGAGTTGAGATCAAATGAAGGGAAATTGTGCAAAAAGAGTAAAATAAGTGAAAATATTTCAAGTGGAACCACATCTGTGCAAGGTCCGCATCTGCGGTCTCGCATCAGTGAAATGAGACTTGCAAGGCAGAAATCGCATCTGCGATTGATGAACTTCTTCTACGGTCGTGCTTCTGCGCTTGAAGACCGCTTCAGGGGACGCGCTTCTGCGTTCTTTTGGCCTCTTCTGCTGGATAGCCATTTTCCACCAAACATCGCTTCCGCGAGCACGAATCTGCATCTGCGGAACCGCACCTGCAAGATTTGTTCCGCATGTGCAGTTAATGGGCTTCAGCTATAGACAGTATTGGCATTTCACATTTTCTCCATTCCAAACCTATAATTACACGACCTAACTTATTGGGAAAAAATCTTGGTAGATCTTTGGCATATCTTTTGGCTTATTTTCAGTCTCTTGACTAGAGAACACAAGTTTTGGAACTAGGGTTCTTGCACACACACTTGGATCTTGAAGATTTGAAGCTTTTGGTTGAGAATTTCTTACCCATTCATGTTCATTTCTTCATTTTCTTGCTTTGTATTGAATATCTAAGTGTGTAGTATTTTTTCCAACACTTGAATCTTGTTTATGGGAATATTCATATTTACAGTGTGGATTAAATATCTCGGTGTGCTTATGTATTGAAAGATTTTAATTTATTATGAAGTGAGTTACTGTTTCTTTAATTATTCTTGTGCTTTTATATTTCCAAAGGGATTAGCTAACCTTAGGACTCGCCCATTCACTTCGAAATAATGTTGGGAAAGATAATTTTGGGTTGGGAAAGATTATTTAACAAGAACTTGAGGCGTTAACTCTCACTTTATAGCTTCGAACTATTTGTAGCCATATTCGGGTGTGCTTAATCTCTTAATTGTTTTAAGGATAATTCAATTAGGAAGTCTTGTTAGTCTTTGGAAGAAGCAAATATAGAATAATTACCCGAGGCTAATTAACATAAACTCGCTCATATTTATAAAATCGTGAAATACATTGGATCGTTACTTGAGTGTAATTCCCAATGCATCCATGCTTCTAGTCATTGATTATTTTACTTGCATTCTAGGTTAGTTTATATTTTCGCATTTAGATATAATATTTACACAGTCACCTTTTAAGTGTTTGGCTTAGCATAATAAATGATAATTCTCTTACACGCCTAATCGCCTACATATTATTCTCTGTGGGATTCAACCACGACTCATAGTTGGGTAAATTATATTGCTTGTGACCATGTCCATTTACTTTTTAGTAGTGAATTTGGACGTCATCAGGGTATGCATTCCACTAAGATGGAGGACGTCGAGGTAGCCTATTACTTGTTGAAAGATGTGTCTTCCTTGTGGTATGAGATGTTAGAAGAGTCCTGTAAGAAAGATTATCCAATTGTTTAGGATGAGTTCACGGAAGCCTTTATTGACCACTTCTTCCCATTGATATGAGGGAAGAACGAGCTATGGAGTTCGACAACTTAAAGCAAGGATTATAAGTATATTCTCTCTACATGCTGCCTAATATGGGAGCTAGACTTTGCCGATTTGTGCAAGGCTTGGGAGCCATGTTATCAATGAAGCTTCCACACCTGCCTTGAATCCTGACATGATCTGCTAAAAATGATGTCATTTGCACAAGAAAAAGAGAAGGTTGGTGAGGGATAACAACAAGAAAGCCCAATCCATGGGTAACTATAGAGGTTTATATAGTGGTGTTGGTGGAAGAGGATTGTATAGAAAGGGGTCGTTCGAACCTAAGCAATTAGTTATCTTGTATTCTATTAGTGCACAGTCACCGAGGCCTAGCTAAAGCTGGTGGAGCTAGTCTACGTAGAGAAAGACTAACCAGCCCCCTACTCCATAGGCTTAGAGTAGTATTGGTGCAGTCCCAGCAACGGACTCCATGCGATCAATAGGGAAAATTGTACGTGAGAGTTTGCCGCATGGGCTCAGGTGCGTGTTATGGGTGTTGTCTTAGGGGACAGATGCAAAGGGATTGCCCTTCTGGCTGTCAGAGTGCCCATGGAGGTAAAACACAACCCACAACTTCAGTAGCTACCACTTTGGCAGAATATCCTTTAGCTCGTGGCACTTAGGCACTGGCTTGGTGCAGTGCATCTAGAGGTGGTGCACAAGGTATTGGAGGGGGACATGCACATTTCTATGCCATGATGGGTCGATAGAGTTTAGAGGCTTCTCCATACTTCGTCACATATATATTGATGTTACTCTCATGATGTATATGCTTTTATTAGACCCAAGTTTTACCTTGACTTGTGTGACCCTTTATGTTGCTATGAAATTCGGCATAGAACCGGAACAACTTTGTGAGTGGCTCTTTGTTTCTATTTTTGTTGGTGATTTCATAGTGGCCACCCGGGTTTATGAGGGTTATATCAAAATTGTGCATGGTCGAGTCACAATATCCAATTTGGTGGAACTTGTTATGATACAATTTTTTGTTATAATGGGAATGGATTGGCTCTACTCATGTTATGCCATCAAACCGTCGAGCTGAGACTATTAGATTCGAGTTCCTGAATGAACCAATTGTTGAATGGAAGGGCAATGTTGCCATGCCTATGAGTAGGTTTATTCCCTATCTTAAGGAAATAAAGATGATCACCAAGGAGTGTATCTATCACTTAGTTTAGGTTATGAATACCGATGTTGAGGCACCAACTCTCCAGTCCATGCTGGTTGTGAGTAAGTATCAAAAAGTTTTTCCTAGTGTGTTTCCCAGAATTCTACCTGATAGAGTGATTGATTTTAGAATCGATATATTACCTGACACTCTGCGTTTATAGATTCCACCATATAGGATTTCCCAATAGAAATAAAAGAATTAAAATAATATTTGAAGGATCTCCTAAAGAAGGGTTTCATACGGTCGAGTGCATCATCATGGGGTGTACCGATCCTCTTGGTTAGAAAGAAGGATAGTTCATTGAGAATGTGTATCGATTATTCAACAAGGTCACAATGAAGAACAAGTATATATTGTCGAGGATCAATAACCCGTTTGACCAGTTTTAAGGTGCCAAGTACTTCCCCAAGATCAACTTGAGATTGGGGTATCATTAATTAAAGATAAGAGAAAAAAATGTCCCGAAGATAGCTTTTAGAACTCGTTACAGACATTTTGAATTCATAGTGATGTCTTTCGGGTTAACTAATGCTCCAACAGCTTTTACGGATCTTATGTACTGGTTTGTAGGCATTTCTTGGACATGTTCTTGATAGTGTTCATTGACGACGTCCTTGTGTATTATGGAGTCAAGAAGATCATGCCAAGCATCTCCGAGAAGACTTACAAACACTTAGACAAAATGAGTTGCATGCAAAATTTTCAAAGTGTGAATTTTGGCTTAAATCGACTCCCAAAATATTTCTTTCACTACAGCACCTTTGGCAAAAATTATTTCCTTTATGTTCAGCTCACTGGCCACACATTAAGTTACTAGAAAACGTTAACATCCATACATTTTCATTTGAAATATTGAAATATTTATAACATTTATCATGAAAAAAACTCAAATGTTAAAAAATAAAACATGGCATTTGGGAGTTACTTAGTCATGATGACACATTTTAAGTCATAGAACTTTAAGAGAGAATGGCTATATAAGAGGGTGTTAGATCAACATATCTTAATCTATACTTGAGCTAGCTTAGCTTCTTTGTTTCAAAGACACTAAGGATATCTACATAACATAATAGGTAGAAGAAAATTAATACCTCAAGTTCAAAATTCAACCGTACCCATTAAAACACCCGCCCACTTGAGAGCTCTGGAGAAGGCGATTTTGAGGCGATTTTGAGGCAAAAAGCTTCGGTTCCCTCCCATGGCCTCTCCGGCCACTGGCCAGTCTCTTAATGAGGTTGGTCAATCATCCACTCCATCCCCACAGTCCCAAACAATAGCTATAATCCCTAATCCAATCCAAAATTGTGCAAAATTACTATAACCCAAAGCATTAAATGCTCCCATGCAAACACTATCCCCCGTAACCCTAAAACCTATTGAATATATTCATGGTGAACCAATTATGAGATGGAAGAAACAAGAATTTCATCAATGAATATCTCAACAAGGATAGCAATTGGCAGTCTTAGGTAAGTTTTCATATGGCAAAAGCCAACGATTCAAAAATTACGCGAAACTATACCTATCCAGTGCAAGTTAAAAGGACCTTGTTCTATTGGTTTAATTGAGGATAATCATGTCCTCATTAAGCTCTCATTAAAGGAGTATTATATTCATTTACTGTCAGAGCTAGCATTTTATTTAAATGTGCAAGGAGATATGTGGCAAATAAAGTGTACTAAGTGGAATCCATGGTGAAAACCTGAAGAAGATACTCCTATTGCAATTGCTTGGATTCCTTTCCAAGACCTGCCTCCCAAATTCCTAGTAAGTATTTTGCATTCTCTCTTTCAAGTGCATTTGGAAGACCTTTGCATGTTGATATGGCTACACAAAAAGTTACACGGCCTAGTTGTGCTAAGGTGAAGGTTGAGGTGAATTTGCATTCAAATTTTCCTCAAAGGATCTAGATAGCTGAAGATGAGGATGAGACTAACCCACAAGAGTCCAAATGGATCAAAATTAGGTATGATTATATGCCTAAGTGTTGTAGAAATTACAAGAAGCATGCACACAAGGAGAATGAGTGCTGGATCATGCATCCTGAGCTAAGGCAACTGGAGGAACCAATTGGTGATAGAAGAAAGGAGAAAGAAATTGTGGGTATAGCTGCTACGTCTACTAAAGTGTTATCAAGTGGAACAGTTGTTGGGAAACCCATCCCTAATCCTAAAAGGCAAGAATGGATTCAAAGAATAAAAAGTATATATCAAAGGGACAAAAGGGGTTATATAATTGAAGAGGCAATTGGAAAAGAGGTGACAAATGTGACTGGAAAGGGCAAGGAACAAGAGGTTGCAACTAAGAATTCTTTTGATGCTCTAGCTGAAGATGATGAAAAAAATAATGCTTTGGTGGTAATTTATCAACAAGACCAAGTATCATTGCAAAAAGTGGATACAAAAAATGTGAAGGAAGCAGCAAAATCAACTACAAGTCCTGATGGACATGGGAATCAAAATATGGTCGTGGAGACAAGATCTAATCTTCATTCTACTGGGGTTGGGGTGATTTAAAATAAGGAAAGGACTGTTGATTGGGTTGTTAGAAGGTTTGGGACTCCTAAAGTAGCTCTAAATGTTACTACGAACCAATCATGCTAGGAAGTCCCTTCACAAACGATGGAGGATAGCTCAAGAAGAATTGATGCTACAGAGGCAACACACAATGGGGGTACATCATGGGGTGAAGAAGTGGAGATTATGGAGGATAATTATGGTGCCAAGATAGGTACCATGATTAATTACCAAAAGGATACCATATAGGAAAGGCAGGAAGACTATATTGATCGTGCTACAGTATACTACAAACTAGGATTGAAGATATCTAGAGCTCTAAGATGCAGCACTGAATAAACCCAGCTAGAATCTAGAAAAGATCACTAGAAGGGGATAAAATCATTGAGGGGTTAGTGGTTGAAGCATTTGGGGAGAAGAAGACTAATGGAACAGTAAACCCTAAGGGAACTGTCCAAGTTTTTGACTTAGCAGTAGGTGATCGGATGGAGATTTTAGGTGTTGGATAGCTTGATAATATTAATGAGGAAGTATTATGGGGATAGAATGGTCACACCACCAAACTGCTGATGGCAAGGACCCTAAAATCAATGGAACATTAATTTCCGCACCCAATGAAACAGTAATCCCTCATTTAGGGTCTACTTATGATTTGTAGTTCAAGGCGATTGAGGAGGCTTTGGGTGCTATTGAGTATAATTCTAAGGTGATTATGGATGCCACCATGGTGGCACAATATCATATTGAACATGCCATTGTGCCTAAGAATACAGAATCCATAGAGGCAATGCCTATGGCTTGTGCTTCAGGAACTAGGCAGTCTGTACAATTGCAAATCAATCTGCCATTGAAGACTTCAATTCAAACTTTACATGACATATTTACACATAATGTTACATATTTAGAGGTTCAGAAAGCTTCGGTGGAGCAGAAACAATTTTAAATGGAAGGAGATGATGAATAATCTGCAGGCAACTTTAAACAAGTAGCAAGGGAGGTAGACCTGTCACCTAAAGCTAGTGCTAAGGGTGGTAAGAAAGGCAAGAACTAGGCACAGAATAAAGAAGCCTCAACCAACAAGAGAATTGCCTGGAAGGGTAGTTTCATAATGTAAATGATGATCAAGACACTGATTTTGAATATAAGGTCTGTTAATACCCAACAGGCCTTTCAGAGGGTGATCAACTTGTAAAGAGAACATGGTTTCTTTATTGTAGCACTGATAGAACCTTTCTCAAAATTCCATACATATTCAAAGGTATAAGAGAAATACTTGGGATGGAAGCTGTATTGTCAAACATTCATGGAAAGATTTGATTATTTTTTTTATGTTGTTCTAGAATGGGAACTTATCATGGATACTGAGCAGCATGTGGCTATTAAAAAGTTTCATCATGATATTGGACAACATGTCATGTTGACTTTTGTGTATGCAAAGTGCTCAGCACTTGAAACACTAGAATTGTGGAATAACTTATATTACCTTGCAAGTGATATGGACTTACCATCGGTGGTAGGAGGAGACTTCAATGTGGTTCTACATGAAGATGAGAAGATTGGTGGCCTGCCAGTACATCCTCCTGAGTATGAAGACTTTTCTTTTTGTTTAAACTCAAGTGGACTATTTGATCTAGGGAACAAGAGGAGTCCTTTCACTTGGTGGAATAGAAAACCTAATGCCTAGTGTATTTTTAAGAGACTGGACAGGTTCTTTGTGAATTTACCAATTTAGAATCTATTTCTTACAATTGAAGTGGAGCATCTAATAAGAACAGGTTCTGATCATGCCCCTTTACTTGTGAGTTGTAGAGATGAGGCTACACAATCTGTCAAGCCATTTAGGCTCTTGAATTTCTGGACCAAACATGTCACTTTAAAGAAGGTGGTAAGACAGAATTGGCATGCTGATTTTATTGAGGATCCTTTCCTTAAGTTCAAACACAAATTGAAGAAGGTGAAAATTGCATTATCCAATTGGAGTAAAGACAAATATGGTGACATATTTAAGCAGCTTGAAATACTAGAAGATATTGTAAAAGTGAAGGAAATGATGTTTGAGGAGGATCCAACTGTGGAGAATAGAATTGTACTTCAAAAGGCTCAAGCGGAATTGAAAGAATACTTGAGCATTGAGGAACAATAATGGAAGTAAAAGGCAGGGATGACATGATTTGCTGAAGGTGAAAGATATACAAGTTTCTTTCACAGTCATGTGAATGGCAAAAGGAAAAAGCTTCAACTGAAAAGAATCCAGAATGGAGAGGGGGACAAAATTAATGATGATGATCAAATGGCTACTGTAGTTGTGGAGTTATACAAGAAATCGTTTACCAAGGAGGAAGATCCAACTGACTTTACATTGCTTGATAATGTTCGTAGTATGGTAACTTTGGAGCAGTACTTGAAGATATGTAGGTATCCTACTTTTGGGGAGGTTAAAGGGGGAGTATTTGAGCTAAGCAGGGATAGTGCAAGTGGTCTTGATGGATTCGCTGGCACCATCTATCAAGAATGATGGGAGATCATAGGCAATGACATACACAACATGGTGCTACATTTCTATGGAGGAGCATCACTGCCTAAGTCCATCACACATACTAATTTGGTATTGATGTCAAAGAAGCCAATGCTGCAAACTTGCACTGACTTGAGACCTACAAGTTTGAGTAACTTCATCAACAAGGTGATCTATACGGTATTACATGATGGATTGGAAAAGTCATGCCTTCATTAATCTTTCTTAATCAATTTGGATTTGCGACGGGCATGAGCATTTCTGGAAACATACTTCTCATACAGGAGATAATCACGGATATAAGGTTGATAGATAAGCCTGCTAATGTAGTGATTAAGCTGGACATGGCCAAGACCTATGATAGGGTCTCTTGGAAATACTTGTTATATGTACTAAGGAAGATGGGGTCTGCTGAGCATTTTATCAACATGGTGTAGAACCTTCTATCAAACAATTGGTACTCAATTTTGGTGAATGGTCAAGCTTCAAGCTTCTTCCAATCTACAAAAGGTGTAAAGCAAAGAGATCCACTTTATCCTGCATTGTTTATCCTGTCAGCTGAGGTGCTATCTAGGTCTTTGAACAAGCGGTTTGAGGACAAAACTTTTATTGGATTTGGGATACTTAAATGGACTGATCCTTTGAATACTCTTGCATATAGTGATGATACCATTATCTTTCCCTTAACTCATTATGATTTCATTGAAGAAGGTGATGGAAGTATCGGGAAACTATGAGAAGATATCATACCAGTTGATCAATAAGTCTAAGAGTTCTTTCAATATGCATGCCAATATAGCTAGTGCTTTGCTCCAATCAGTTGGTGATGCCATAAGTTTTACAAGAGGGAAGTTTCCATTCACTTAATTAAAGTGTCCTATCTTCTATAAAAGAATAAGAAAGGATTACTATGATGATCTTATCAAGAAGGTGAAAGCTAAGCTACACTCATGGAAAGGAAAATTGATATCATATGGAGGAAAGGCTACACTTATTACTAGTGTGCTATAAATTAAAGCATACCAGTGCATCTATTGTCCGTTCTTGACCAACGAGACAACATTCTTGAATACTTGCATAAGATCTTTGCAAGAATTTTTTGGAGCACAAAGGAAGAAGGTAGGTGTAGGCATTGGTCTTCATGGCAGAATGTCTTCCTAAAGAATAAGGTGGTTTAGGTTTCAGATCTTGAATAATATTTCAAAGGCTCAATTTCCTAACCTATGGTGGAGATTAAGGACCACAAAATCATTTTGTTCAAATTTTATATGGAACAAGTACTGTAAGAAAGAGTTACCAACAGTGGTGCAAATTAGAGAAGGATCACATGTTTGGAGGCAAATGTTGAATGCAAGGTAGGATGTGGAGCATGAAATATGGTGGGAGATGCAAAAGGGTTCTACTAATATGTGTCATGAGAATTGCACCAAACTTGGGTCCTTATATCATGGAGTTCCTCCAGGATTCCATATTAATGAAGAAATCTATGAGGTGGCACATTTGAAGCAAGGTGAAGGGTAATGATCAACTGTTAGAGCAGACCTTTCCTGAGGAGATTGATGAACATATTAAGAATAATGTGTACTTTGGAGGTAGTGATGACTACTGGATTAAGCCATGGTAGATGCCAACAGCCTCAGGTAAGTTCACTGTAAGCAGTGCTTGGCAAATAGTAAGGCATAGAGCAAACCCTAATCCTGAATTCAAAAACATATGGATTAAGGGTTTTCCATTTAAGATATCTTTCTTCCTTTGGAGAATATGGAGATTTAAACTATCTATTGATGATCTGTGGAGAAGTAATGGCTATTTACATGTATCCAAGTGTTGGTGTTGTCAACTACCACAGGAGGAATCATTTGCTTACTTGTTCTTGACTAGTTCTACTGCCTCTAGGGTTTGGAGTGCTTTCTTTGGTGTAGCAGGGATTAATGTATAGCTGGTACAGGTACATCAAGTCATTGAAGCATGGTGGAATGCTCAATGTTGTCCAAAATTGAAGCCATTTACAGGCAATTCCAGCTATTGTTACATGGGAATTGTGGAAGAGGAGAAATACAGTTTGAAATGGAGGAGCTGTGTCTTTTAATAGAGTGATTCATGAGGTCAACATTACATTACACTACTTGGCGAAGGTGAGGGATCATTGGCTTTCTAATATCCTTTTCTTTTTGCCGGATATGATCAAATCTTTTGAATACTCTAAGCCAGTTCGTGTGACTAGAAGAGCGGCCTGTAAAGTCTCTCATAGGGGTTGCTATAAGTGTAACACTGATGAAGCTTCAAGAGGCAATCCAGGACCCCGCTCATTTGGCTTTTGTTTAAGGGACAATGTAGGGGGTTTGGTACATGCTAGGGCACAGGTGATTGAGGAAACAACCAACATTGTAGCTGAGGCAAAGGCAATTGTAGAAGGAGTGGCATATTGTGTTGATCATGAACTACATCCTCTCATACTTGAAACTAATTTTTTGGTGATGAAGAAGATTATAGAAGGAGAATTGGATCCCCCTTGGTTCACTGTGGCAGAAGTTAGGAGGATTAAGGAGATGAAGGAACAATTCAATGTGATCTTTCAGCATGTTCTAAGGGAGGGCAATGATGTAGCAGACTTTTTAGCTAATCTTGTGTTTTATTTTACAGGTACAATTAATTTTTACTCATTCTCTAAACAACCTAGTGTAGGAAGGAGATTGTTGAACATGAACAAAGCTCAAATAACTAACCTTAGGGTTAAGATTGCTAAGAGAAGAGCACCTAATTGATGAAAGTATTCCAGTTAATTCTGCCTGCTTGTCATACACATTCTACTGTTGTATATGTTCATATGTTGTCAAATTATTATCTAGTGGTACTAGCATGGTTTGAAGCTCAATCTGGAGATGAAATGGCAATGTATGGAATTGGCATGACAAGCAGGCTGCTGAAGACACTATTTGCAAATTATGGATGGGATCCAATGGTATTTCTTATCAAGTTGCTGCTCTTAGTATTCTGTGTATTGCCATGTCCTTACCCAATGGTATTAGCATGTTTTCATGCTCATTGTGGAGATGGCATGGCAGTGCTAGGTATTGGTATTCAATGTAGGCAAATGACTATCTTGAAGGCTATGACTGGCATATGGAACTCCATATGGTCCACAAAGAACTCCAGTTCACTACTTGTGGCCTTATGCTTTCGCTAAGGCCATATTCTTCCCTTACAATGGAGAGGAGTCACACATGCTACATTCTCAGGGTGGTATACTTGATGTTGATGATCATTTGCTCTACTAATACTTGTTTTTGGGATAATTGGAGAGCTGTTGAAGTTTGTGTTGATGATTGGAGATTCACGTTTACCTTGTCCTTTGGAATGCAAAGCTTAGCACCTGGTGAGAGCTTTAGAGATGCTACTGTGAGGTTTTGCCATTGGATTGTGGATACACACACCACAATTCTTTGGAAGCTTATTCATTTGCTCTATGTAATAGTTAGCATGGTTATTATAGTTACTTGTAGTCTTACTTCGTTTAGCTTTGATTTTGGACAAGTCGTCAACATTGGATCCTACTTTGTATTATTTTATATATATATATATGTGTGTGTGTGTGTGTGTGTGTGTGTGTGTCTATTAGCCACTAGGCAGCGTGCCTGGTGGTATATTTGCATTAAACAAATCCTACTCATTTACTATCCATAACAAACACAAGTTCATAGCTTGCTCTAAGAACTTGTATTTGTCATCAAGATGTTTTTTTTTTCAACTCATTACAATCCTCAAAAATCCATCTTAAACTTGTATATGATTGGAGGTAGAGATTTATCTTTTTGAGTTTAAAACCCTAGCTTAGGTCTTGGTCGAAATTCTTGAATCTTGAAATAGAATCATATAGATTCAGCTCATAAAAGTTGTTAGGATTTAAATGGTGCTAGTGTACGATAAATTCACCATAAATTCACACTTTGATGAGTATTTACGAAAGATATGCTCCTCCCTCTCTCTAGAATAATATCCCACCTTCGGTAGAATATCTTTTTTTCTCTCTTCTCCCTATAACGTTCTTTATACAGTGACATGGGGGTGTCACATATGGTTTCCTCTGGACACTCCACCTGTTATGTGGTTACTCTCCGGATACATGTAGGATATTCTAGACACTCGTAAGTAGCTTCGGATGCTCATGGAGAACTCCAGATTCCAGTGGTTCACTCCGGATCTCCCCTTACGTGTGTAGCTGCTGCATTTTCTTGTGCCTTCCCTTACTCCTGCTCGGCTTTTAAGCTTTGGCTGACCCAAGTAGACAATAGGACTTCCGGGGGTCTTATTATTTTAAGTATTGTAGTTATTTTGTCACAATCGGTATTCATAACCGAACTCAGTGATAGATACATGCCTTGGTAATTATCTTCGTTGCCTTAAGATAGGAAATAAACCTACTCATATGCATGGCAACATTTTCCTTCCATTCAATAATTGGTTCACTCGGGAACTCTAATCTAATAGTCTCTATTCGACAATTTGACGTCGCATAACATGTGTAGAGCTAATCTGTTCCTATTACAATAACAAAGTCGATCATAATAAATTCCACCAAATCAGATATGGTGACTTGTCCATGCACAATTATGGTATAACCCTAATAAACCCGGATGGCACACTATTAAATCACTAACTAAAATAGATAGAAAGAAAGACTGACAATGTTGTTCCGGTTCTATCCCGAATTTCAGAGCAACATAAAGGGTCACATATTGCAAGGTAGAAATTGGGTCTTTAAGAGCATATACATCATGAGAGTAAACTATGATTATACATGTGATAGAAGTATGAAGAAGCCTCTAAACTCTGTCGACCCATCATGGAATAGAAATGTGCATGTCCCCCTCCAACACATTGTACACCACCTTTAGATACACCATACCCAGCCAGTGCCGAAGTGCCACGAGCTAGGGATGTGCTGCCGAAGTTGTAGCTACCAAACTAGTGGGTTGTGCTATAACTCATTGGGAACTCTGACAGCCAGAAGCGCAATCCCTTTGCATGTTCCCCCTAATACAGAACCTGTAACATGCACTTGAGCCCATGCAGCAAACTCTCAAGTACAGTTTTCCATATTGATCGCAAGGAGTCCGTGGCTGGGACTACAAACCAATACTACTCTAGTCCTATGGAGTTGGGGCCCGGTTAGTCTAGTTCTACTTAGACTAGCTCCACCAACTCTAGATAGGCCTCGGTGACTGTGCACTTATAGAATACTAAGAAGCAAATTTCTTAGAATCGGACCACCCCTTTCTATACAACCTTTTTCCACCAACACCAATATATGAACCTATGTAGTTACTCATGGATTAGGCCTTCTTGTTGTTATCCCTCACCAACATTCTCTTTTGCTTGTGCAAAAGACGTCATATTAAAGTAGTTCATGTCAAAATTCTAGACGGCCGTGGAAAGTTCATTTAAAACATGGCCCCCAAGGCCATGCACAAATCGTTGAACTCTAGCTCCCATATTAGGCGGGAATACCTTGAAAGCTAGACGAACTTCAAGTGATAATTCCAAATACTCATAATGCATCGCTTTACGTTCTCGAACTCCATAGCTCGTTCTTCCCTCATCTCATTGGGAAGAAGCTGTCAATAAAGGCCTCCAAGAACTCATCCTAAACTGTTAGAGGATCATCTTTCTTACAGTGCTCTTCTCACATCTCATACCACGAGGAAGACACATCTTTCAACTGGTAACAGACTAGCTCGGTGTCCTCTATCTTAGTGACATGCGTTACACCGGAGGACCTTTTCTGTTTCATCAACAAATTTGTATGGGTCCTCCTTGGTCATAGTACTTATGAACATCGAAGAATCCAACTTTAGGAACTTGTCAACTCTAGAACTTACGGATACCCTTGGTGTATATTCATTGATGGAACCATATTGAATCTTTTGGTTTTGGGAAGTCATAATTTGTGTGAGCAATCGGATTGCTCCCCAAATATATATATCCAAACTATTAAGTGCGAGAGAGAATACTGGAGGTGGATATTGAGTCATCATTGGAGGAGGTGGAGGAGGCACTTGAACTTCTTCAAACGCTACCTTTATTGGAGTATCCGGGATGGGAAATGCCTCGGTTGGTGGACGACCTCGACCCCTGGTTTGGACACCCCTAGTATTGGGTACCTCCAGATTCCAATTCCGGAGCAGCACTAGTCTTATTCTTGGTCTTTCGCTTTGGCTGCATTTTTCTAAAAATTGTAACAACGTACAAATTATAACTCATCCCTAGAGTCAAGCTCTTACCACATGATCTAGAGTATTAAAGAAGAGTAACATTTTAAAAGTTTGTGTAGCCTCTTAATTATAGATGTAGTCAATAACACAAAGATAAGAAGAACTCTACTAGATACAGCTCCAAGATATCCTAGGACACTCTTAAACTATAGGCTCTGCACCATGTTTGTAACACCCCGACCTTGGGTGACGAACACGACATGTAGCACCTTGTTGCGTCAAAATATAACCGATCATGCTCTGATTTTGGGGGTCAGACACGACATTCGGTTACTTTTCTAGGTCTGACTGAACCAACTTGCATTGAATAGATGAATATGACTTATGCATAATTTCGTCAGTCATCAATCCTTTCTTAAAACTTTTCATAACTTGTACAAAATAATTTGCCAAAATAATTATTCATCCATTCCATATGACAGCTCAATCGAAATGAAAAAAATATAACGTAACCCATTGTATCTACAGAGCCTCTATGATATTATGAAACAGGGCTTCGGTAATACCTATCAAAAATAAGGTTTGTTTTCTTAAAACATAAGAATGTCCCAAGTATGAGAAGGGGTATACTAGCAACCAGAGTAATGAGAGAGTGCCTAGCAAGGGTCTAGACCATCTGGAGTGCCAATACTTGGATCTAGAAAAGAGATGAAGTACCCTCGGAAAAAGGGACGTAAGTATGTATAGAGTACTCATATGCAGCATAAACTCTTCCACATAAAAATCGGATAATAACATTAAAGGAGATAGCAGAGAACTATATACAGTTCAAAACAATAAACATTTAATTTTATTTCTCAATACTTAAATAAAAGAATTTAAACTTTAAAAAAATAAAGTCTTTTAGCGAGAGTATATTAGTTATCGACATTCGGTTAAACCACTATTTGTATAGCATGGTGATCGATCTCGTCCCCATCGGCTAAGTCATCTCACCACAATGTCGTGTGGATGGACTAAGTTTGCTAGAAATTTTACTATCCCATACTAAGGGAGATTATATAATTGGCCAAGATCTACAGTGGCATGTGTAGCGTTGGCTATTAAGCATCTTTGACCAATACCTTCTCGGTTACTTAGCAAAACTCCCAAAATATTTTATTTACTCCAACACCTTTGGTAAAAATTATTTCCTTTATGTTCAACTCAATGGACACATATTAAGTTCTTGAAAAACATTAACATTCATTCGTTTTCATTTGAAAGCTTGAAATTGTTACAATATTTATCATGAAGAAAACTCAAATCTTGAAAAAAGAAACATGCCATATTACGAGTTGCTTAGTCATGAAGACACATTTTAAGTCATAGAATTTTAGGAGATAATGACTCTATGAGAGGGGGTTAGCTCAACAAAACTTAATCTATATCGGACCTTGGTTATCTTCTTGGTTTCTTAGTCACTAAGTAAATGTAGAAGAAAACTAATCACCCAAGTTCAACATTCAACCCTACCCATTTTTACCTGTAGGAAATCTCCAATCACTTACCTTGGATGCCCACACTACAGGAAGGAAGTGAATCATACATTTTACTGATTTAAACTCCAAGGTAGTTAGCAGAATTAGGGGATGGCATGATAGAATGCTTTTCTATGGAGGAAAAGCTACCCTGATAAAACATTTGTTGCAATCTCTACTCGTTCATATTCTCTCAGTCGTGTCACCTCCAAAAACTTTTATGAAGCAAATTTAAAGAATGGCTGCTAACTTTTTCTGGGGCATGGACAAAGATACAAACAAAAATCACTGGGCTTCATGGGAGAAAATGTCCTACCCACTTGAGGAAGGAGGTACTGGTTTTAGAACCATTGCTAATGTTTGCAAGTCTATGGAATTCAAACAATAGTGGTCCTTTAGAACATTATAATCACTATGGAGTAAGTTTTTGAGGGCTAAATATTGTAAGAGGTCACATCTTGTATCTAAGAAATGGAATACTGGACAATCTCAGACCTGGAAAAATATGATGACCAACAAAAAAGAAGCAGAACCACACATCCTGTGGAGGCTACACTCTGGCACAGTTAGCTTCTAGGGGGATAATTGGTTAGGCCCAGGTTCTTTAGCAACTTTCATAAATGAAAGAGGTATACCTAGAAACATTTCTGTGTCTCATTTTTGGGTTTCAGGGAGATGGAAGATTTAGAAGCTCAATACTTGTGCCCCATCACACAAAATCATAGAAATTCTTCAAGTTTCCATCAACTACCTACCTCATATACCTGACAAACCAACATGGACTCCCACTACTGAACTTCACATGTGCTTCTGCTTGGGGTATAATTAGGAAGAGCAAATAGGTTCTCTTCACCAACAAGATGACATGGCATAAATAGATTCCTTTCAAATGGTTATTCTGTCTCAGGAGAGCACCCAGAAACAAACTTCCCATTGATGACAGAGTTATATTATTTGGACATCTTACTGTAACTAGATATGTGTGTTGTATCAAACCATATGTAGAGTTAATAGATCACATCTTCAGTAGGGGTCTTTTTGCTAAAGCCATCTGGAAAGTCTTTACTCGTCCTGTTGGTTTCCCCTTACAAGACATGCCTCTCTAGTTGCTCCTGATGAAATGGTGGATTCAAAGAAGCAAGAATGAGGTACACAAGTTGTTGCTGGATACCCTTCCTATCATTATAGGTTAGAACTTATGGAAGAATAGGTTTAGTGCTAATTATAGAGCAAAGAAATCCTCAAGGATCAGAATCCTTTTCTCCATTAGATCTGATATCAACCTTCTCCTCAGAGCTAATTATCCTACCATCACCTGGCCATTTCAATGGATTGATCTATATCCCATTGTTGAAGACCTACAATTTCATGCCAACATCCTTCAAGTGACATGGCAGAAGCCTGAGTGTGGCTTTGTCGAACTTAATAGTGATGGTAGTGCACTCAGTCATCCAGTCAAGATTGGAGCTAGGGTCATTATTAGGGATTCTGAGGGCAACTTGATACATTTTTTAGCTAAGCCCTTAGGTGAAGGAACTAACAACCTAACAGAGACAATAGTAGTAGTTTTGGGAATGCAATGGTGTCTGGAGAATGGTTTTAATAAGATCCACCTGGAAGCTGATTATGTTTTGCACATACAATGGCTCAACAATTCAGCAAAACCTTCTTAGAACCTTGAAGCTAATCTGCAAGACCTTAGGGCAC
The DNA here is from genome assembly GCA_002018475.1 of Nicotiana obtusifolia. Taxonomy (NCBI): domain Eukaryota; kingdom Viridiplantae; phylum Streptophyta; class Magnoliopsida; order Solanales; family Solanaceae; genus Nicotiana; species Nicotiana obtusifolia. The sequence continues at coordinate 401,387 of MCJB01000914.1, read as the reverse complement.
TCTGTAGACAATGTGAGGACTTCAAATGCTCACATGTTTACAGGGAAGCGAATTTTCCTATGGATTCTCTATTCAAACTAAGTCATGATCTACCTATCATGACTCACTACCACAACATAACTGAGTTACCTTCTAATATAAGGGGCCAGATCTATCTAGATAAGACTGGCACTCCTTCCTTCAAATACAAAATGAGCAGGAAAATCAAAATTCCACCACAACTGGCCTCCAGTTCCTCACATGGATATGGATCACATAAATGATTTTGGGGGAGCAGACCTAATTATCCAAACTATTATGATCATATCTGGGAGCATCATTATGGAAGAAATGAACTCTATTCAAATCCCCTTGGAGAAGGATATAGTAACAGACTTCCTCACTAACTTTATTGTCTTTTTTGCAGGTATTAACTTGCTTAACTCACTGGCCCTTTCTCAGTGTGTCGTATTAGCATTCCTGATGCTCAATCTGCTGAAAAAATGCCAGTACTTTGAGCCAAGATTTTTTACAATGGAAATGAATAAGATAAGAACCACCATGGTCTCTAAATGGCACACACACCATTCTACATCACCTGATCATCAAAAACTATTCCTAAACTTTCAAGGCTATAGGATGAGCAGTTGCTTGAACCTTTTACATCCAGTAGACACTGAATCCATGCAGCTAAACTCATCACATTCACAGTTACCACTCAACACCCCAACAATAACACACATCCTTCACCTCAACTCCACATCTTCCATCCACCTACACTCACACACAATTGTAGAAGCAATCATACCCTCTTTCCTGATCACCTACTTCACCTACTCATTAGCAACATATCCAACTCCTTGCCAGTTCTCAGAAGCCACAAGAACCTGAGAGCACACACTCATAATCACAAGAAAAGGCACAGTTATTTCAATAAATCTGTTTTCTATTTTGCAGGTACTAATTCTTATGTTCTATTCCATCTCTTGACCTACACCCAGTGTGTGGTATTAGCATTCTTAATGCTCATTCTACTGAGGGTTGGTCAAGGGTGCAAAGTGTGCAATAATTCCTCAGAAGTTTTGATAATTAACCAAGTGTGACTAACTGCTCAAAGAACCAGGTCCTCAATGTAGCTGCTTAACTGTTGTGCAGAACCAGCTCCTCAAGTTAAAGGATCAGCTCCTCATGATTGATACTTATACGTATGTACAAGACAGAAACTTTAAAAGTTACCTAGGTCCGAGTTTGGTGGAAGATTGCTATTATAAGTGATAAGGGTCATTGCTCAAGAAGATACGGATAATTTAGTCAGAGAAAAAAGTTCCAAAGCATGTGGAATCCTTGGACAAGTTAGACTCCTATCAAAGAGGAATTGACTATGAATAGGACTCCCAAAAGATCTCAAGTTGTGTTTAAATAAGATTTTTGGACTTCTGAACTATCCTTTTACACATCCAACAAAATGTCATAAGTTGTTTTTACCTGTGTTGAGTAATTGCTTTGTATTCTTCAGTCTAGTGACTGTATTTCAGGAAATTGAGTTGTAATCAAACGTCATAAACAGTTAGTGAGTTGGAGTGAATATTTTGCTTTACAAGTTAGAGTAACTTGTGAATCAAATAAGAGTAGTAGGAGTACTGGAGAGTATTGAATTATAGTCTTGTAATTGATACATTTTGGCTCATTGTTCTAGTGGAGTTAGAGTTGAAAATCCCACGTGGTAGGTTGTAGTTTTTGCACCTTTTGAGTCGGGTGATTTTCCATATAATAATTGATGTGTTCATTGTATTGCTTATTTACTTTAGGCTTAAGGAACACGGTTAAGAATCATGTTCTTTAGTAATCCATACAGGCACTCAAGTTAACAATTGGTATCAGAGCAGGTTATCTCATTTACATGGCTAACACCTAGAGAGATCTTGGAATAAAGATGAGTGCTCCACCCGGAATTAATGAAGGACAACCAACTAACAGACCACCCATGTTCAATGAAAAATATTACAGTTAGTGGAAAGCAAGAATGAAAGATTTCTTGATAGCTGAAGACTATGAACTATGGACCATAGTAAACCAATGTCCTTTGACTCCTACTAAACAAAATGCACAAAGTGAAGCAGTTCCTAAGGACCCCTCCGAATTTGTGGCTGCAGATTTCGGAATGATGGAGAAGAATGCAAAGGCTAAGAAAATTACTGCTATACTCTAACTTTTAATTCCGTATCATCACTTCTAATCGTCTTCTAGTAAAAGAGTAAGGGGGAATCCTTGTGCAATTAGAGATCAATTACTCCTGAAAACCTTACAGTCAAAGTAACCGTTATAAGAGTCCCGTTAGAACTCAAATTCAATCACCTTCTCTCTTCCATTCAAATCAAGAGTAACGTCTTTAAATGGCTCTTATGATAAGCTTCTCTAACCTCATTATTTCTCTCAAACCCTAAGCAAAAGTCGAAAGCAATTATCAAGAACTAACCCTTTCTTTCTTTTCTTCGAGTCGATCATCTGATCACCATGCCTAAAGTCAATCAAACACCCTCTAAAGCTAAATCATCAACCAAGGCTGAAGCAAAACCCCAAAATCTTGAAGCCCAAATCGAAGAAAAATGACAAGCCTTCAAGTGAACCCACACCCACACCCACACCTGCTCCTTCTCCTTCGATATCCTCTACCATACCTACCTCATCCTCCCCTGTTCCTATCATTCCCATCTCCACTGTACTCCCTCCTTTAGAAGAAACTACCCATGCACCTGAGCTTTCTACGAAAAAAACCTCTAAGTCAGCAAAGGTCAAAGCAACTTCAAGAAAATTTGTCAAGAAAGTGCTTGAGGCTGCTACGCAGGGTGACCCTGGAGTCAAGAAATCTATGATTCAGGAGGAATCAGGTATATGTACTACTGATCAGGTACCACATCCTACTTTCAAGTTAGATGTTTTAGTTTCTGCTATAGATGTTGCACCCCTATATACTCTTCCATCTATGAGTGAGAAGTCACCAGTGGAAAAATTCATGGTAGAAGAGCGTATAGGGGATCTGGGAAAGGATGTAGATATAACGGATGTGCACCCTGTGGTTGAGGGGAAGGATGTAAAGAACCGGTGCAAAAGGAGGCTTCTGATGGCCTTAATTTTAGTTGGACTGAGATGAGGAAGATGATAAAGGTGAAAAAGAAGAAGAAGTTGTGAAGAGCCATGAGGAACTGATGCTCAAAACATAGCCAATGAAGAAGAAGAAAGTGAGAATGATGGAGTATCAGGAGATGAGAAGGAGAGTGATATAGAGGATAAGACAGGTGAACAGGCTAATAATTCTCAGAAGAAGAAAATTAGAGTGAAGAGGAGGAGGTTTCTGAAAGTGAGGGTGAAGATCAAGAAAAGGTAAGTGAGAGTAAAGGAGGTGATGACGAGAGTGAGGAAGAAGAGGGGAATGTGAGTGAGGAATCTGAAGGTTCCATGACAATTGGAAAAACTGCCATAGCCCCTTCAAAAGAAATTGGTGAAGAGATAAGGGCTCGAGAACCTGGGTCTCTGTTAACTCCTTTCACTGGAGATGAAGAAGTTAGCAGCGATGAAGATGATATACCACTATCTGAGGTAGGGAAGAAGTCCAGAAAGACCCTTGTGAAAGCTTTGACCCCCTCTGCTTCTCACCCTTGAACCAGTTCCTTCCCAGTGTCCTTAGTTCTTTTGCTATTCTAGTGGGTCCTTATCTTTTGTTCCTTTTGTCTTAGTCTGAGTAGTTGGCAGTATGCTTAGTTTATTTTGTTCTACTGATGAAGACAGGCCCTAGGCTTCTTTTGGCACTACTTAATGTCTCCTTTTGCTCTGGTTTACTCCTTTGTACTCTATTGGACAATCAGCCTAGTTTATTTGCCTTTTCTTATCCTTGTGGTGTCGCTTGTTTGGCCTTGAATCTTAAATTATCTTTTCTTAATGTCTAACATGTGTTTGTGTTTTTTCGATGATGCCAAAAGGGGGAAGATAAAGTTGGAAGGTTAGCGGGTTGTGAACATACATGTCTGTCAAAAGTACTTGTTGTGATCATCTGGTTCTTTGATGTGATTGCCTAGTTCTGTGTACAAATTTTGTTCATCATCAAAAAGGGGGAATTTGTTGAGTATTGAAGTTTTGATGATTAACAAAGTTTGACTAACTGCTCAAAGAACCAGGTCCTCAATGTAGCTGCTTAACTATTGTGAAGAACCAGCCCTCAGTTTAAAGGATCAGCTCCTCATGATCGATACTTGTACGTATATACAAGACAGTAAATTTATCTCAAAGTTACCCAAGTCTGAGTTTCATGGAAGATGGATGCTATAAGTGATAAATGTCTCTTAAGAAGATACGGATGATTCAACCAGAGACAAAAGTCACAAAGCTTGTAGAATTCTTGGAACAGTAGGAGTCCTATCTTCTAGGACTCTTAGAAGACCTCAAGTCGTGTTTAAATAGGATTGAATTTGGACTTCTGAACTATCCTTTTATATATCAATTAAAGTGTCATAAGTTGTTTTTTCTTGTGTCGAGTACTTGCTTTGTATTCTTCCGAGTCAATCTAGTGATTGTGTTTCAGGAAATTGAATTGTAATCAAATGTCATAAACTGTTAGTGATTTGGAGTGAATATTTTGCTTTACAAGTTAGAGTAACTTGTGAATCAAATAGGAGTAGTAGGATTACTGGAGAGTATTGAATTACATTCTTGCTAATTGATACATTTTGGCTCATTGTTCTAGTGGAGGTGGAGTTGAAAAACTTATGTGGCAGGTCGTGGTTTTCGCACCTTTTGGGCTGAGTGGTTTTCCACGTAAAAATTGTTGTGTTCATTGTATTTCTTAATTATTTTACGCTAAAGGAACACGGTTAAGAACCAAGTTCTTTAGTAATTCATACAAGCACTCAAATTAACACTCAAACACACACAGTCAGTCATATCTAATGCAATGCATTTAGAACTTGCTAGTCAACACTATGTGCCCAATTTTCTTCTTAGAACAGGGTAGAAACAGGTTGGCAACTCCAAAATATCCAATTTCTCAACACAAACACTACAACAGAGAGCTTAAAATACAGCAGCTCCCATCCCTACACTAGGGCTCAACACACATTTGCTCTCACACAGGCTACCAATCATTACTAAATCACCATCCATTTTTCGGTAGCATTTTTCTTCTCCCCAGCTACAACCTACAACCATCAGTTTCTCTCAAAATCCACAAGAACCTGAGATCATTGCCTTACTTCCTCATCAACAAGTCTCAAGGCAGTAATGCCCAAAGCCTACAGCAGCCGTTCATCACTGATTGTAGAGCCATAGTCATTCTTCCCAAGAAGAAGGGCTATGGTGCTCTTTTACTACTAACTGGTTTGTTGTATTTTGCAGGTACATTAGATAGGTCTAGAATTTTGATGCACTCTCAATGTGTGGTATCAGCATCCCAGATGCTCAGTCTATTGGAATTGCATCAAATTTATTGGACCTACCCCTCTGATCATGCTATACAGACACACACATCACATTCATACACCACTGATAGGTTCTTTGGGAACATACTTAGGGTTTCAAACATACATGAACACTATGTTACAACAACAAGTGATCCCAGATGACCGCCATTCCGCACTCTAGATGCAGGATTCATTACACCTGGCCACTACTTTCAGCAGCTTCTCATGCCCTCTTTAGTGCATTGGTTCACGTGCTACATGAACACACTGTTGAGAGTTTCTCCTGGACATATTAGAGTTTCTACAACAGGCAGCTACAGCCACCAATGCAATGCTCTATCTCTTCTATCATGGACATCATACACAGACAACTCACTGCTCTTTCCCTTTTGTACATTTCTATGCTTTTCATCAGCTTGGCTTTCTTTCTCGGCAATGTTAAAGCTATGATGAAGATAGATTCTTGGTGTTGTAGAACTACTCCCCATCCTTGGTTGTATATTTGTTTTTTGTCACTTCACTTGGGGATAGTTTTTCCAATATTTTGATATAGTTTCTCCTATAAATAGAAGGAGTCCTTCCATCTTTTTTGCATAGTTGACCCAGGTTACTTATTTTTTTGGAGTCCATTTGCCTACCCAATATGGAAAGGCATATGGTACCACCTTATAGGTCTAACTTCAATCATTGTACAGGATTCAATTGATTGTCATTTTTGGACAATCAATTGGCTATCCACCATAGAGGTAAGGTTCATGTCCCCCTCCGTTGTTGTACTTTTTGATTTTATATTTTACAAAAAACTAACTCTAGACACAAGGCCTAGTGTATTTTCCTTACAAATAATCCTACCCATTTACTATTTATAACAAAAGCTAGTTGATAACTTGCTCTAAGAACTTGTATTTCTGAATAAAATGATATTTTTTTCAATTCATTACAATCTTCAAAGATCCATCTTAAACTTGCATGTGATTTGAGGTAGAGATTTATCTTTTTGAGTTTAAAACCTTAGCTTAGGTCTTGGTCGACATTCTTGAATCTTGAGATAGAATCCGATAGATTCATTTCATAAAAGTTGTTCGGATTTAAATGGTGATAATGTACCATAAATTGTCACTTTGATGAGTATTTATGAAAGATATGTTCCTCTTCTCAAGAATAATGCCCACTTTGGTAGAATATCTTTGTTTCCCTCTCTTCGCCCTATAACGTTCCTTATATGGCGACCCATGGATGGCGCATAGGGTTTCCTCTGGACACTCCGCCTTTTATGTGGTTACTCTCCAACTACCTGTAGGATATTCCAGACACTCGTAAGTAGCTTCGGACGCTCATGGATACTTTGGATTCCAATGGTTCATTCTGGATTTCCCCTCACGTGTATAGCTGAGGAATTTTCTTGGGCCTTCCCTTACTCTTTCTCGGCTTCTAAGCCTTGACTAACCCAAGTAGAGTTTAGGACTTCACGAGGTATTATAATTTTAAATATATTAGTTATTTCGGCAAATTGACTTTGTCCTAGTTTGACGCTTTATGAAATCGAAGAAGCATTAATCACTTCTTTCAAAAAAAGTTGTTATTTTCTTTATTAGTGTTAGGTAAGACTTTTACGAAAAAAGATAAATGATAGCTTTGACAAATATTTTTATGATTAATGCCACGTCCTTGGTCTTCAACTAAGCGCACGTGTAGCACTTGACAACTCTTTTACGTTCTTGCACAATTTGCTCATGATCTTGCTATGCCAAGTCAACTTAAAATGCTAGGAATTGTTAAGGCGATGATAGAAAGAACACAAGAGAATTATTGTATTAAAAAGAAGTTGAATCGTTTGCTTCATTATTTACAAATGGATGGCCTCCTATGTATACTAGTCTCCTAGGGGATATGTGTAAATATTAATTGTTGTACAAGTCCTTAGTATTTCACAAGACAATGACTTTCTCTAGAATTATTTATAAATCTAGAAAATTCTAAGGACTTTCCTAGAAATTTCATGGGGTTCTAAGGTCTTCCATGGAGAAATCTCCATATTTCTCCAGAATTTTCCCACAAGTGTTAGTCTCCTTCCTATGTAAGCTTCCACATGAAAAAAAATATGTGCCAAATGACACCTATGTGGCATGATGACATGGCGGGTCATCTCACTCTTCCCCACCTAATATTGCAACAACTGTGGCGAAGTGTTGTTGCATAAACTCTCGTATCTTATCTTTGAATTGCCACAAGTATTCATATCGTCCCCATGTGGCCTCCTCCGATGATTGCCCTTCCAATGGGTGAGGAACATAGCGGTGGCTTTCTGCCCTTGTTTTTTCCCTCGCCTGCTAATCAATGATAGACTTAATTTCTAGATCATGCAGTGCGGTGATAGTAATAGGCGCATGACTTGATTGGTCTCTACTAGGATCATCCTTACATGGAACGGCTTAAGCATGCTCATGGAACACATGATAGATCCAAAGATGTGGTGGCATGTCAAGCTTATTATAGATCTTGCGTACTTTGGCTACGATCTTAAATGGACCCTTATACTTGCAAATCAAATTCTGATGCATACCCCATAGTGCCTTGAACTGTCTCGAGTTAAACTTCACAATGACCATGTCCCCAACTCTACAGTCCGTGGAATGCCACTTACTGTCCGCAAATTTCTTTGTCTTCTTAGTTGCCTTAAACAAGTAGGACTTAGTAGTGTCAAGCTGCTGCTTCCATATTTTAACCATATAATAAGCCACCAAACTCTTCCCCTCGAATGTTATTGGTAGTGAATGTGGAGTCTGTGATTGCTAGCCTTTGGCTAGCTCAAATGGTGTCTGCCCCATGGACTCACTCCCCTACAAGTTATAACAGAATTGGGATATGTCCAAGAGCCTTGCCCAATCTTTCTGATGCATTCAAACATAATGCCTCAAGTGGCACTCCAATAAGGCATTGATCCATTCCGTCTGTCCATCTGTATGCGGGTGTAAACTAGTGGAAAACTGTAGCTCCGTGCCAAGTATGTCGAACAACTCCCCTCAAAAGTTCCTAGTAAAGCGGAAGTCTCTAACTAATGATATGCCTTGGTAAGACCTAATACTTAACCATTATCTTAAAGAATAGCTTGGCAACATCCTTGGCTGTGCAACCTGGTGAGGCGGACATGAAAGCGGCATACTTAGAAAATCAATCCATAACTACCATGAAAGTACTGTAAGAATCGAACTTTTGTAGAAAAGTGATAAAGTCCATAGCCACACTCTCCAATGGACACTCCGCAACTTGTAGTGGCTCAAAAAGTCCTTTGGGTTGTTGTTGCTCAACCTTGTCCTGTTGGCACACAAAACAAGTCTTCACTTAACACTCTACGTCACCTTGCATGCGTGACCAATAGTCTACTGACTCAACCAAGGCCCTAGTATGACATTGGCCTGGATGAATAGCTCACATTGTTTCATGATTCTCCCTTACGATCCACCGTCTAATGTCTCCAAACTTAGGCATGTAGACCTGTGGGCCCGTGGTAAGAAATAGGCCATATTCTACCCAAAAATGTCTTGCCTTGCCTTAGGTGGCTAACTTCATAAGTTGTTTGGCTGTTGGATCATGTTGCACGCCTTCTTTTATAGACTCACAAATGACCCAACCTATTGAAGTGATAGTAGCAAGCTCGGCTTTCCAGCTCAAAGCATCGACTACAACGTTACCTATGCCAGCTTATACTCCAGCAAATAACCAAACAAGGCCAAGGAATCCTACCACCTAGCCTGTTTTGGTGTGAGCTTCTTCTACGTCTAAAAGTGGCTAATGGCCATGATGTCGGTCTTTACCACGAACCTTGATCCGAGAAAGTAATGTTTCGATATGCGAATACAATGCATAATTATAGTCATCTCTTTCTCTTGCACCGTGTAATGCCACTCCATCTCATTCTACTTGTAGCTCTCGAATGCTTTGAGATGCCTATCCTGCATCAAGACACCTCCAATGTCAAAGTCTGAAGCATCTGTGTGCACCTCGAATGGCTTGGTTATGTCAGGCAATGCCAAGACTGGTTCATCTATCGCAGCTGCATTAAGACCTTCAAATGCCTTTGACAATGCTCCATCTAAACCCACAGCTTGTTTTTCTTTAGCAAATTGGCCAATGGTGCGGTCTTTACTGAATAAGCATTAATGAACCGACAATAGTAGTTCACAATACTAAGGAAGGATCTCAACTCGGTTACCTTTATAGGTGCTTCCCACTCCTGAATAGCCCGTACCTTAGTCTCGTCCATGCATAGCTCACCATTGCTAATGACATGGCCCAAGAAGTTCACCTTTTATTATGCAAACTCGCACTTCTCCCTCTTGATATATAGCTCATTCTCTTGCATGACTTGTAAAATCTTTTTGAGGTGCTCCATGTTCTCCTCCAAGGTGTTACTGTAGAAATCTATGTCATCTAGGTAGACTACCAAGAACTAATCAAGGTAGGGAGGGATAATCTTGTTCAAAAGGGTGCAAAATATAGCTGGTGCATTGGTTAAGCTGAAGGGCATCGCCAACCACTCAAAGGCTCTGTATATCGTCACACATGTTGTCTTTGCTCATCCCCTTCTGCAATGCGAACCTGATAGTAGTCTTTGCGAAGATCCACCTTGGTAAAGTACTTAGCTTGCCCAAGTCTACCAAACAAGTAGGCAATGAGCGGGATCAAATACTTATTCCTCACTATGACCTTATTAAATGCCCGGTAGTCTATGCATAAGCGCAACGATCCATCCTTCTTCTTTTGAAACAACTCTGGCACGCCGAAAGGTGCTTTCGATGGGCATATGTGACTAGCATCCAGTAGCTCTTTCAATTGTTTTCTAAGCTCCTCCATCTCGGCGGTGCTATACTATATGGGGCAAATGAGGGTGGCTTATCCCCTAGGTCCAACTAAATCTTGTGATCCACCTCTCGCCTATGAGGAAAGTGCTTAGGGTAGCTCCTCGGGCATGACATCTTTTTTCTCCTCAATCAACCTTTGTATGCAAGGAGCCAATGTTTCATGAAAACGCTTGTCTTCCTCCAGACTTGCAATGGTTGCCACGAACGTCAGCTCCCCCTTCTTGAGCCCCTTAACAAGCTGCATAGCTGAAAGTTGTGCTTGGATCTATCCCTGAGGCATAGTCACTACAGGAAACATGCAAGCTCCTTCTTGCTCCATAACCAAGAGACGTTAGAGGTAGGGGTCGATCAAAGTATGACAATGTCAAAAGAACTCTTCACCCATTATTATGTCAAAGATATCCATAGCTGTGACGATAAAGCTTGTTATACCTTTCCAATGCCCAATTTGACACCAACTCCATTAGCTACCCCACGAGCGTTTTGTGTCTCGGCATTCACGGTCTTGACACGTGAGTTGGTTGGAGCAAGCTTCAACTCTAGTCTCTTTGCAACAGCCTCAGTCACGAAATTATGAGTCGCTCCAGTATCTACCATTGCACAAGCGAGCTTGTTGTTGATGGTGAGATCCATGTACAGATTACTATTCTCGGTAGTTTGGATAGTTTTCTTTATGACAACACCACATAATTCGATCATACCCAACTTTGTAGTTTCAGACTCTCTCCTTGTGGTTTCTCCTTCTATTCATGCACCATGGCAATAAGGCTCTTTAGATCGGGCCAAGTCCTGAAGTCGTGCAGCCCTCAACATATAACATTCTTTCTTCTCGGCATGCATTTTATTCCCGATGTAGCCCTAACGGTCACTCGACTTTTTGGCATCTCGAGTCTTGGAGTATTGTTGTTGAATCTCTTGGACTTTGCCACGAATTCCCCCAACTTTGACATTGCTAACTTTTGACTCCTAGCCTTTGCCTTTGTCATACTTTTCATGCCTGAAATCCATCACTAATTCGGCCTCCAATATGACTTGGTCTATATCCAGCACTTGCCAGCATTGCAACTCCTGTTTAGCCCAATTTTTCAACCCGCCCATGAAGTGAAACAAGTTATCATTAGTGAGTTTGGGGATTTGAAGCATAAGGGTGGTAAACTCCTTGACATACTCAGGTGCGTTCCTTGTTTGCTTCAACTCCCTAAGGTTGCACCTTGCCTCGTACAAGACATTTCTTGGGAAGAACTTTCATTTGAACTCGGTCTTGAACTGACCCTACGTGCTAATAGTACATACACCTTTTTCTATGTCGGCCATTTTCCTTCTTCACCATAGCATGGTATTCTTTGAGAGGTATAATACAGCACTGTTGATCTTGGCCTCGTCGTCCCTTAGTTTACTATGCCTAAAGTAGTTCTCCAAGTGACAAAGGAAGTTTTCCACTTCGTGTGCATCACGAACACCTTTGAATACCTGTGGCTTTGGAACCTCGATCTTGGCCTCCCTCGTCACAGCAACATTTCTGCCTACCTCGATCACGCCAGCATAGGCATGCTTCTCAAGTGACTCTACCTTTGCCTTCATGGCATCAATAGTGCTCAACGCCTCCATGAGTATGCAATCCAAGGCAGTGATGATTTGCCTTAGCTCCATCTCAGTCTGTGTACGTTCCTCCAATTTATTTTGGATACTCTTACTCTCCTCAAGATTGTGCCCCTCAAGAATGTTAAGGGTGTCTTCCACCTTCCTCAAGTGTTGGCCAAAGATCTCCACGACTTCCATCCTTGCGTTTACCAAGCGAGACGTCCTTGGGCAGGAACTTCATTTCATCCTCACTCTCCTCTGTGGTAGATGCTTCTTGGGATGTAATCTCTTCATTTGACACAATATCCAGCGGCACCTCATGGCTCTTATTTGTGTTGTTCCCCTTTTCATTATGACCCTTCTTGCCAGCAGCATCCTGGATTACGTTGGCTTAGGTATTGGCAGCATTAATTTCTCCATTGTTTGCCAGTACCTTAGTTGCAACCTTTACTCTGATACCACGTTGTCACGTCCTTCGTCTTCAACTAAACACACGTGGGGAACTTGATAACTCGCTTACGTTCTTGTACAACTTGCCCACAATCTTGCTATGTCATCAGCCTAAGACACTAGGAATCGCTAAGGGAATGATAGAAAGAACACAACAGAATTACCAAAGGGATCTTTGTATTAGAGAGAATTTGAATTGTTTACTTGATGATTTAGCCTCCAATTTATACTAGTCTCCTAGGGGATAGTGTGTAAATATTAATTGTCATACAAGTCCTTAGTATTTTACAAGATAAGGACATTTTTTATAATTATTTACAAAGCTAGAGAGTTTCAAGGACTTTCCTACCAATTCCATAGGGTTCTAAGGTCTTTCATGAGAAATCTTCATGTAACGACCCGACCGGCCGTTTTTCTTTTTAGAATCCCGTTTCCCTAAATAAGACTTCCCATATGTGCTCTTACTTTTTTATGACTTGCGAGGATGGTTAGTTCGAGATTTGGAAGGGTTCGGGTTGAAATGAAAACACTTGGTTCCTTAGGTTAGCCTTAAAAGGCTAAGTTTGACGTCGGTCAATGTTTTGATTAACAACCTCGGAATCAGAATTTGACGGTTCCAATAGGTTCGTATGATGATTTCGGACTTGGGCGTATATTCGGATCGGGTTTTGGATGACCCGGAAATATTTCGGCGCCCAATATTGAAAGTTGGCATTTTGGGTGAATTTCATAAGTTTGAGTTGAAGTGGATTTTTACGTTATAGACGTCTGTTTGGGATTTTGAGCCTACGAATAGCTCCGTAGTGTGATTCTAGACTTAGGAGCGTGTCCGGATGTAGATTTGGAGGTCTGTAGGTCGTTTCGGGGTCATTTGGCGAAAGTTGGAAATTAGAAGGTCTTGGGAAGTTTGACCGAGAGTGGACTTTTTGATGTCGGGTTCGGATTTCGATTCCGGAAGTTGGAGTAGGTCCGTAATGTCATTTAGGACTTGTGCGCTAAATTTGTGGTCAATCGGACGTGATTTGATAGGAATCGAACGTGCGGATGTATTTTTAGAAGTTTTGAGTTTTCATGATTTGATTCATGCATTTTGGCGTCTGATTCGTGTTTTTAGATGTTATTTTGGTGTTTCGATCACGCGAGCAAGTTCGTATGATGTTTTTAGACTTGTGTGGACATTTGGTGCGAAGCCCCGAAGGCTCAGGTGAGTTTCAGACGCGTTCGGATGGATGGGGAGACTTCAGTGTTCTGGTTTTTTTGCTGGTGTCTCAAGTATCGCAAATGCGAGATCTTGTTCGCATTTGCAAGACAGGCTTTGCAATTGTGAAGAAGCCTGGCCAAGGCAGGACTCGCAATTGCGACCTTTGCATTTGTGAACAAGGTGTCGCAATTGCGAAACCTGCAATCTGTGCAACATCTTTTATTGCGGGACTTAGCCTTATTTTCCTCATTTCCCACTTGGTTTTAGACAATCTTGAGAGAATTTTTTGGGAGGGGTTCCATCAACATCAAGAGGTAAGTGATCCCTATTAATTCTTTAGCTAAATACCCGAATCATAAGTAGATTTAACATGAAAAATGTTAGGTTTTATGAGATTTTTGAGGAAAACCTTGGTTTTTGATAAAAATAGGATTTAACCACGAAAAGGGTTATGGAATTTAGTGAAAATCATAGATTTGAGTTCATGAGGTTATTGATAACAACTTTCTTCAAAAAATTTCAGAATCCAGGCACGTGGGCGCGGGGGTGAATTTAGGAATTCATCAATTAGGGTTGGAAAATCACTTTAATTGTTAGGGTATGAGCTTTTGAACATGTATTGACTATTTTATATAACATTTGACTAGTTTCGAGTCGTTTGGCACCAAGTTGAGGGTTTAAAGCACAATTGTGGACCGGAAAGTAAGCTTTGATACGAGGTAAGTCTCTTTTCCAACCTTGTAAGAGGGAATTAACCCCATAGGTGAATTGATTTAATATGTACTTCTATTTTTGGGGGGCTACGTATGCACAAGGTGACGAGAGCCCGTACCTACCTATTATAATGCGATGTTTGCACCCTATCTGTTAATTTAATTATTTAAAATATATTGAAACTTGATAAAGGAATTTTAAAACGTCAACTTTCATTTACTTGAGTTTTGGACGGGTTACTTGACCGCTAATGAGAATTGGTGTTTCTTTGAATAATAGCCTCTTAATAATCTTTGAATCAGTTGTTTATAAAGTATTTTCTCTTCTTGTGGAGCAGGTCGAACGCCTCGGTAATAGAATAGATGCATCTATGGTTCGTGCCATTTGACCCTCGCAGTGCACAGTTTATATATTTGTATGTTGGATCGGACCGTACGACCTCGGTATAATTCGTGCATAATAATTCTTGGAGCCCAATTATAATTGATATTGTTTCATTGGCTTGAGAGATAATTTGTTAAATTATGGGAATTAATTTGGAATTTTCTATTAGTGAAAGAATTGTTCATTTATTTCTTGTTATTGAGTTTTTAGTTGTATTTATATAGTCCATGCTTAGTTATAATTTCAGTATTTTATTGTTAGTCATAGTAAGTGTCGAAGTCGACCCCTCGTCACTACTTCGAGGTTACATTAGATACTTACTGGGTACATGTTGTTTATGTACTCATGCTACACTTCTGACTGATTGTGCAGGATCTGAGGTAGGTGCATCTGGTTATCAGTCCGGCGTGCATCCTTGACTTCCTCGAGACTTAACGGCGAGCTGCCTTCCGAGCCCGTTCTGCAGCACCCAAAGTCTTCCTTTTGTTTTTACTTTCTATCTATTTCACTTCAGACAGTAGTGTAGTAATTTTTTTTGTATATTCTACTAGTAGTTCATACACTTGTGACACCAGGTCTTGAAAATTATGCTAGTAGATACATGATGATTTTTGGGTTATTTTATTTATCTCATTTGCTCTTAAAATTAGTTATCTCTCATCTTATTAAATTTTTTTTACTTTCTATTTATGCACTAAATAAAAAAAATCGGTTAAAAATAATTAAAAGAAACAATCATGTGTTAGTTCACGGTTGGCTTGCCTAGCGGTAGCGTTGGGCGCCATCACAGCCCATAGGAAAAAATTGGGTCGTGACACTTTATATCTCTCTAGAACCTTCCCACACGTGTTAGTTTCCATCCTATGTAAAATTACACATGCCAAAAATATATGCCAAGTAGCATCTCGGTAGCAATGATACTAGCCGGATCATCAAATTAAGGGGTCATTTGGTATACGGATAAGGTGTGGAATTAAATTTAAATCATATTTGGTTGGTGATTTAAATTAAACTCAGGATAAATTTAAACCGCCAATTAAATATGGTATAAATTTAATTTCAGTCTTAATACAAAATATCCCACCTAATTCCATCAAATTTGGAATTATATTATCCTACTCTTTAGGTGAAATAAATTAATACAAAAATTATAATCCTAAACTTATAATTTCTAAATAATTTAGTCCGCATACCATTCGAGACATTAAAGGGTATGCAGACTAAACAGAAGAGCTATAAAAGCGTTGCTTTTCCTAAATCCGTGCATATCCAATAAGCACTTGCGTAAAATCCCATCTAAAACTATTCATGCCGTAAAAAGTCAATTAAGCTTAAATACAGACTTCACCGAAATAAATAAAAGATGTTCCGAATCTACAATAGAATCTCTTAATGCTTTGTCTGTCCTGGTATAACAACACACGTAAACGTATTTGCCCTCTGCCGCGGCCAGGTGTACTTAAAGTCACCCAAAAGCAAGAATTTAAGAAAATGAGAAAAACAAATAGGCTGGATTTTTGTAAACTAACTTCCAAACGCAAACTCATCTATTGAAATGTTCACATACACTAAGTCACCAACTTATATAGAACTACATATATCACTTTCGTGTTTCTTTCGTTTCTTTCACAAAAAAAATATATAATTTATCTGTCTTAGTCTTATGCTCTGATTTGAAGTTCTTTTTATATCAGTATCTGTGCGGCTTTTCGTGTTTGTGCATTCTCTAAAAAGTTGAACAACTATCTTTCTTTATATATATATATATATATATATAATATATATATTTGTGCCAAAATGCACCTACTACCATCACTTTCTAAGTTATATGGATTTCCATTTTGTAATATTTACTTGAAGTGGTATTCTTGAGAAGGTCCATAGAGACGTTGAGGTAAATGGGCCTATGTTGAAATTGTTGATTTTGCTATAGAAATGGTATCTTTACGAATTTGAAAGGACTTATCATGGATCTTGAAACAAGAACTTATCAGAATCATGTAAAGGTGAGTCTTGTTTTACGTGTTAATGTCCAGTTCTTTGGTCATATTTCCAGATAAAATCAAGGTGTTGTTGACTTTTTGGTGTTGCAGAAAGAATCTTGGAGGACAGTGTTGACATTAGCATATCAAAGTTTAGGAGTTGTATATGGGGATTTAAGTACCTCTCCACTTTATGTGTATAAGAGTACCTTTGCTGAAGACATTGTGCACACGGAGACAAATGAAGAAATCTATGGTGTTCTTTCGTTTGTATTTTGGACATTGACTTTGGTTCCTCTATTGAAGTATGTCTTCATTGTGCTTAAAGCTGATGATAATGGTGAAGGAGGCACATTTGCTTTGTATTCACACCTTTGCAGACATGCCAAATTGAATCCATTGCCTAGTTTCCAATTAGCAGATGAAGAATTGTCAACTTACAACAAGGATATCAATACTCATGCCCCAACTAATTTTGGGGCACAAGTTAAATCAACTCTAGAGAGGTATTGTTGAATTGAATAACCTTTTCATTTTAATGGTTAAACGGTTAATGCTACAAGATTTATGACAATCCATTGATCGTCACAAATTTGAGTGTTGCAAAAATTTCTGATGGAAGGTCCATCTCAGTTAGAGACGGATTTTGTAAATAGAGAGGGTCCACTTCTATTTATTTAATTATATCTTCAACAATTTATTTAATTACATTTTCAACAGGTATAGGGTATTACAAAGATTTCTGCTTGTATTGGCTCTTATTGGAGCTTGTATGGTAATAGGCGATGGTATTCTTACACCTGCTATTTCTGGTATGCTTCTGCTTTCTGGTTGGTTGGTTTTAACCTCAATTTTGGATGTTTGGTGTTAGTTACTAAGAACTTTTATTTTCTTTTGGTGATTACTCTGCAGTTTTCTCAGCAGTTTCTGGTGTTGAACTTTCTTTGGGAAAAGAACATCACAAATGTAAGATTCTTAATATTGTTCCGTGAGATCATAATGGTATGTGCAGCTTTTTATGTGTTCGAACCCAAAGAAATTTGAGTGATCATGGACAACTGTGAATGTGGCTTTCTAAATTTTTGGTCTTTGAAAACATCTTGGGTAGCTTGCTTCTGGATTTGATAAAAGGATCTTGACACACCTTTAAAGTTCAAACTGTTACATTTTCTTTAGCCTAGGGTCTATCGATAACAGTCTCTCCGCCTTTCCAGGGTAGGGGTAAGGCTGCATACATCCTACCCTCCTCAGACCCCACTTGTGGGATTACACTGGGTTGTTGTTGTTGTTGTTGTTTTTTTAAACGTTCCATGCCTAGACTAGGCTTTGTTGCTTATATCTTTTGTCACAAAAAGATAAAGTTTTGAATGCTCAATCATGATAATATCAGCTGCTTGGATGTTGGAATCAAATCTTGTGGTCGGAGGCTTTGCTAATTACACATTCAATGGTGGTGTTTGTCTGGAAAATCTTAACCTATAAAAGGAGAAAAGAAGGTGGCATAAGGGACTATTCTTCTTACCATTAAATTACAAGCTATTAACAAAGAAGTGATTAAGTAATAATCGAACAGATGCCCGTTCGGTTTATGGTGGATAAGGAAGTTGAACTTTTCTGGTGAATCTTTGCTCTATAAAATGGGGCTGCAGTCGAAGCCAAGTGGACAAAAGTGATCCCCACTGTAATTCTTGGCCAAGCCGAATTTGGTTTGATATATTAAAGGAAGGATCAGTATATGTTGGATGATCTTAAATGAGGGCCATCCATCATAAAGAAACATCTTGCGGCTGAGAAACTAAATTAAAAACTTGACGTCCTCAAGTAGATTGTTGGAGACCTATTTTATTATGCTTATAATAATATTGAACTTCTAAAGAAATATTGACTCAAGAGCCAGTAGAGATTAACTTCCGTCTAGAATGTGGGAGTTTGAGGAAGTATGGCTTTACTTTGCTAACATCCATTACTTGCATTTATAGATGGTGACTGTCATTGAGACTCGCTGAATTTCATTGGATAGAAATGTCTCTGGAGAATATAAAGGAACTTGGAGAGGTACAAGTTAAAATTGAGCATTGATAGGTTAATCATTTTGTGCTTTAGGAATGTTTGCATTTTTGTTGTGGTAGTTATGGTTGTTTGGCCCACTGGATGGGGAGTTATGCTAACGGCATTTATACAGTGAGATAGGTACTCGTTGCTCTGCATGTCATGTCTCGTGGAGTTCCAATATTTAAGAAATCTTAGGATAGTGTAGTTTAGTCTTCGCTGCTAATTATTGTATTTCCAATCATATTAAGGATTTTGAGTTAAATTGAAGTCTTAATACCTCTGCCAAAAAAGACATGCTATACTTTCTTCTAAATTATGTAATTTTGCAGATGTGGAAGTCCCAGTTGCTTGTATCATACTGATAGCCTTGTTTTCCCTTCAACATTATGGCACCCACAGGGTTGGATTTTTGTTTGCACCTGTTGTCGTGACTTGGCTTCTTTGTATCAGTGCTATTGGTATATATAATATAATACACTGGAACCCTTATGTGTATCGAGCACTATCTCCTTATTACATGTACAAATTCCTAAAGAAAACTCAAACAAGAGGCTGGATGTCCTTGGGAGGAATCCTTCTGTGCATAACAGGCACGTATAGTTCGTTGTCTTCTCAAGAGGATAGTTGTCCGCTTCTCTTCTTTAAATACTATGATCACCTAATACAACATTTCATTCTGTCAGGTTCAGAAGCAATGTTTGCTGATCTCGGACACTTCTCCCAGTTGTCAATAAAGGTATGTGGTCATCCTTCCTTTTACATGTCCAGCTCTTCCAACTGCAAAATCTGACTGAAAGTATGAGATAATATTAAAAGAGAAAGAAATACACCAATCATATGCATCATAAAAGCTGAAAGACCAGAGTACTGTGTTAAAGTCAAGAGGCATGAATCATTAAATCGGATCAGTCTATATGGTTTTAATTCCTCTGTGTAGTACAAATTTCTCTAAATTAAACTGTGGAGAAGATTTCTCTTCTTAAAAACAAAAAAAGCATTTCTGATTGATCTCCTTGCAAAGTCATACATGTAAGTCTTTGACAAATCAATCTCGCATGATTTCTAGAATTTGATCTTGATGAAATGTATCAAATATAATAAGTAGTTCAAATACTTGTGAATCGTGATGATGTAAATGACTCTTAGCTGTTATTCAGTTGGAAGTTATTACAGTTGTACCATAATCACTTGTATCACTGCCAATGTGTTTATAATCTGATGAGAATGTAATTAAAGGAAAAGGATAACGAACTAGAGACATGAAGAAATACAGTTTGAAGATAGATTCTGATGAGTTACTATAATTTGAAGGTTCTCCTTTTGGTTGTAGAAAATGAGATATTCGAACCTAGTCCCTTTGGTGAATTGTGCCCACTCATACACTTTATATCATAGTGAAGCAGTAACATTGTCTAAGAGACTAGTTCCGTTTTTGCAGATTGCTTTTACCTCCATAGTTTATCCATCACTTATTCTTGCGTATATGGGGCAAGCTGCTTATCTATCGCGACATCATGTAATGGAGAGTGACTATCAGATTGGATTCTATGTTTCAGTACCCGGTATGTATCACAAGAGTGGCTTTTACCGGGAGAATTGTAGATTAGGCAAACTCAGGTAATGATCGACATTTAACATTGTTGCTTCAGAAAAATTAAGATGGCCAGTTCTGGTGATTGCTGTACTGGCTGCAGTAGTGGGGAGCCAAGCCATTATCACTGGAACCTTTTCAATTATTAAACAATGCTCTGCGCTGGGATGCTTCCCTAGAGTCAAAATACTGCATACGTCGTCAACAATACATGGTCAGATCTACATCCCAGAGATTAACTGGACCTTAATGCTACTATGTTTGGCTGTTGCTATTGGTTTCAGAGACACCAGAAGGATGGGAAACGCTGCAGGTATGGCTTTAATCATGTTCAAAAAGGATAGCAAAATTCTTTTGGGTGGAAATCAGTTTATCCTTCGTGGATTTAGTTGTAAACTTCAAATGCCATCTTTATTGAATTGGATAGTCACTGTAATTGAATTTTATTATCCCTATCACGATTTTATTTGTACTCAATAACATCATACAGGTATGTTACATTTATCTGGCACTGTAATTCAATTTCTAGCAGCTGATCCCAGACCAAGGAGGGCCCAAGCATTTGGACTGGTTTTCATGTTTAATTTTGCTATGGATTTACTCGTTTGTTTAGAAATTCTGTTTTCCACCTTTTTATGAAGTGGTCTAATATATCCGTTATCCCTAAAATTTTCTCTTCACATCAGGTTTAGCTATGATAACTGTCATGCTGGTCACCACTTGCTTGATGTCATTGGTAATTGTTTTGTGCTGGCACCAGAGTGTTTCCCTCGCAATTTGCTTTGTGATCTTCTTTGGGACAATTGAGGCTTTATATTTCTCTGCTTCTTTGATTAAATTTTTGGAAGGAGCATGGGTGCCTATTGCCATGGCTTTTATTTTCATGATAGTAATGTGCATTTGGCACTATGGCTCACTGAAAAAGTATGAGTTTGATGTTCAAAATAAGGTCTCGGTTGACTGGCTACTGAGTTTAGGCCCTAGCCTAGGCATTCTAAGAGTCCGTGGCATTGGTGTCATACACTCTGAGCTTGTATCCGGAATCCCAGCAATCTTCTCACACTTTGTTACCAATCTTCCAGCGTTCCACCAAGTCTTAGTTTTCGTTTGCGTCAAATTTGTCCCGACTCCTCATGTTAGACGCGAAGAACGGTTCCTTGTTGGATACATTGGCCCAAGGGAGAACCGCGTCTATAGGTGCATCGTCAGATATGGTTATCGTGATGCTCACAAGGATGATTCCCAGTTCGAGGATGATCTTGTATGTAGCATAGCTGAGTTTATACGGACGGGAAATACAGGGTTGAATAGTTATGCTGCAGAATTAAAGAATTTTGAGGACATGACTGTTGTTGGAACCGCTTCAACTCACGTATCTGAAGTTCAACTTCGTGAGGACGACGAAGTGAAATCTGACTCAGTTGGAACGTTCGAACTTAGAGAAATACATCCTTCACAGATAACCAAGGCTAAGAAAAGGGTGAAGTTTGTCATATCAGAAACTACAAAGATCGACAGAGGTGCGCACGAGGAGTTGAGAGAACTGACGGAAGCTAGAGAAGCAGGCATGGCTTACATATTGGGGCACTACTATGTCCAAGCCAAACAAGGATCTAGTTTATTCAGGAAAATAGTTATAAATTATGGGTATGAGTTTCTGAGAAGGAATAGCAGACCACTCACCTATGCATTAACTGTACCTCATGCTTCTACTTTAGAGGTAGGAATGGTCTACCGCATATGATTTTGGCGTATAGAGGATAAACAAATAATGAAATATGTACATATGTTTGTAGTTTTATGTAAGAATACAAGGGAAGTGTTGACACTATCATGATTGAGGATCAGAAATGTATACCATATTGTTAGCCAATGCTATTTGCAAAGGCATGCAAGGCTAGATTATATTTTTCTCAATTATTTCAACGAGTGAAAAATATTTATATGATCATATCACAGATTATGGGCTTTCTTAGAATTGAGTATAATTTGCGAAGTTACTCATGCTCTATGATCGGCAAACTTCTAGATCATAGTCTCACTTGTGAATACTCTCACTTGTGAATACATGAAAAGTATGTAAAACAATACATGATGCTGATTTTATAGGAAATAGGGTCACATTTATTAATCCCCTTGTATAAATAGTTTATATTTAACCTTCGTTATATTTTACGAACAAAAATACTCATGCCGTCAGCAAAATTGTTAAAAGTACACCTATGTCCATTAACCTCTTCCATCATGGCAACCACAGGGGCGGCTTTAAGGCTAGCTCAGTGAGGTCATTTGTCTTAGGCCCCCAAAATTTGAAAGCCCCAAATTTATTTAAACTCTTATTATGGTCATATTTTCTTTTTTCCGAGGGATAGGAAGTTTTTCCAATTAAAGTGACATTATTCAAAATGGAATTATTTATTTAATTTAGAGTCGCCACTTGGAATAACTATTATACTGTCCCAAGTCACCGGTTTATTCTAAAATCCCAAATCGAGGAAATCGACTCTATTTATGGTCTACGAACACAGAATACCGGGTAAGGAATTTTGTTAACCCGAGAGAAGGTTTGAGGCACTCCCGAGTTTTGTAGTTTTAGCACAGTCGCTCAACTATTAATGATTAGCTTAATTATCCGATTTAATACATATTAAAAACTTATTGTGTATTTTTTATTTTCTAATCGCTTTTAATAGAATTTTGATTGCTTTTAGGATTTATGGAGTTTATTTGAATAAGTCGTGATGTCGCGCACTTATTGTTTTTGTACACATTGTGAATCGCGTCACGTGAAACGCACCTGCGGTTTACAACATGTTTATTATTATTATTATTTGAAGTTGTGGTCAAGTTACTTGAAACGTGCACTTGAGTTGGGATTTACGTATTATGACTATGCCACGGGAACCATACCCATAGTCATGATGATTTATTTAAACGCGCCTAGAGCAAGCTACGATATTTAAAAATTATTTTTCTAAACTACTTGGAGATTTGTTGTGAGGCCGTGATTTATGAAAAGTTCTTTGTAGGATTAAATATTGTATTTCGTGGCAGATTCATTTGCTTGACTAAATGAGAGGAAATTAGGATGAGTTAATACATAAGAAGTGGGCTAATTGTAGTTATCTAAAAGGATTAAGCCAACTTACAGAAAGAAACGGGCCAGCCGCATTTGCCATTTGAGTATTCCAGAAAGCCCAATAGCATTTTCACTCTGGATATAAGCAGACGTGGGCTAAGTCTAGAGTAAATACCATAAGGACAAATGATGTCCTCCTGGACTTTCATGTCCAGCCCAATTGTGTGAGACTTCCAGCTGCTGACTTTCTTTTGAAGTCTGGGCCTCAAGCAAAGGCCCAAATGAACGAGTAAATTTCGCCGCATCCAGCCCAATACCAGTTTATTCACATACATATGGTTGGCCAGCAATGAAAGCAGGCCCAATTAATCTACTAAACTAATTGAAGCATGATTAAGCACTTTTAGTAAATAGAATTAATGCTAGATTTAAACACAATTGACAATTAATTCATACATTTGAAAATTTGAGATAGGATATATATTGGAGTGATGCTTTAAGCTAATTACACATTCAAATGAACTGATAATTCTCTATAATCGTCATATCTCGTGATTCTTTTGGGCTAGTTAGAGCTTTGTAACAAAATAGCTACGAAGCTATCTTCACTGGCCAAAATCAAACATTATGTTGAGCGAATTGAAAGAAAGCACGAAACTAGATTCCTGCATCACTTCACAAAATAAGTATATATAATGAAGCTCGCGCACCTTTCATGAAGCTCTCAAACAGATGCTAAATCACCTGTTGATATTCAACAAATCAACTCACATGATCTTAACATTCCAACAATTGCACAGATTAACAGAGATGAAAACCATAACAAATTTAGACTTTAAACATGTTAAAACTACTAAAACATCACAAGAGTATAGCATAACCAATCCAACTTCATTTATAATTCGAATAGAAGCTAAAAAGGTGGAAGAACACACCTATTAGCAAGGAAACAACAACAGAGAGGCAAGGAGAAATCTGAACTTTAAAAGCTACAGCTCAACCACAGCAGAATGAGTACAGCAGGAAAACAGTGAACTCTTGCACTCAAACAACTTATGAAAATCAAAGAGATGTGCAGCAATAAAGCCGGCTTTATACACCAATTGGAATCCTTTCTTCTTCTTTTTTTTTTATTAAAATTGAATTTCAGAAGTTTTTTTTTTTTTTAGAGAAATCAATGAGGATAAGGGAGTATATGTGAGAAATCTGCCTAGAATTCATGTGTGTCTCAGTGAGAGAATGTGTGTTCTTTTACTCATCTATGAGAGAATAAGATAAGGTCTACAAGAGAATCTGTCAGCCTCCTAAAATTTAGGAAAATGGCATCTTTCACAATCAAATTGGACAGCTATCCAAAATGATTCTCTTCTTATCTTTTACCCTGACAACCTCAAAGATTTGGGCTAATTGACCACCACACCTAAGCCCAAACTTACTGACTCGAAACCAACGGGCCTGCGTGTCGAACAAGGCAAGTCCCCATTTGTCCAAGAGATACCAACTCGAGTGACAAAAACAGAAGAAAATTTCAAAATGGAAGAGCAGTGGCTCCTAATACTAAATAAATCAAAATTGACAAGTAATTAAATAACTCTAGACATACAAACATAAAACTAATTACTTGTTAATTTCTATTATGCTAACATGTAAAAAAAATGACAAAACAAGGGAAAAGGCAAAAGAGGAAGAAAGAGAGAAAAGAAAATAAGTGTTACCTGAACAAAACAAGGAGAGATTTTCCGCTAATGTTTTAGTCAACCATCGAATCCGAATACTTTTTGAAATGAACCGAAAGTAACATCAATCGATTGTTCTCGTCGTGAGTCTCAGGTCGAATCGTACTTTGAAACTTCAAAAACTGACATGGGTGAAACTTGGTTTTCCTAGGGTTCTTAGGTCTAAAATTTGTGGATTTTGGGGAGGTTACTGGGGAAATTGATCATGGATTTGATACGAGGTGGATCTGGGGATTGTAGAGTGTTAATTTGGGGATGGTTGTGGTAATGGCCGCCGGCGAAAGAGTTTGGGGGCGGGTAGGTTTTTGAAAGAGATTGAGAGGGGTGAGGAAGATGAGAGAAAGGGTCTTTGGGG
>MCJB01000914.1:352513-375845 GCA_002018475.1 Nicotiana obtusifolia | reverse complement strand
GGAGGGGGACTAGGGGTTTCGGACAGTTAAAAGGGGTGGGGAGTTTGAGACCGTCGGATTAAGGTAATCAACCGTTGAGATCAAATGGAGACAAAACGGCGTCGTTTTGGTTAGTGAGGTAGTGGACCGGGTTAAGGGTTTGTGAGGATTGGGCTAACGCAGAATTAGGGCAATTAGGCTGTCTACACTCATTTGGCCCAATTCTGCAGACTCTTTCTTTTCGTTCCTTGTTTTGATTTTCAACATTAGACACTTAATCTACAAATCCTAATTTAATACTAATTTGCAAAATTGACCTCTACCAGAATTATCTAATTAAACTAAATAATTTGTGGATTACCTACTTCACTAATTAGATGACTTAAGACGTAAAAGCAAAGTAAGAAAGATTACATGTATTTTTGTGATTTTTATATTTTAGAAATACAACTAAATCAAAGCAACTGAAGGTAATTAAGATCTAAAATGTGATGACATGAAAACATAAAATATTTTTGACATTTTGTGATTTAAGTTACTTCTAAATATGCGAAAAAAATAAAAATAAAAATGCAAAACAATTACCTAAAAGTATGAAAAAATTCCTGAAATTCTATCAAAATACTTAAGAGCTATTTGGAGTGTTTTTAGAAGCAGTTTATATCGGAAAAAAATTACGTGCTCACAATTATTATTATTATTATTATTATTATTATTATTATTATTATTATTATTATTGTTGTTGTTGTTGTTGTTGTTGTTATTGTTGTTGTTGTTGTTGTTGTTGTTGTTGTTGTTGTTGTTGTTATTGTTATACTGTATAATTTATATAAATAAAAGTGTTACGGTATTTTTTTATTTGATTGAGGTTTTCTTATACCAATAAGTCCATAAATTATGATAATCTTCTTCACTCATTAATTAGTATATTTGCTACTCTTTAGTTTTAATTTTATCCTTTTTATATAGGAATTAAGTTATATACATCGACAACATAATAATATTTTTTTTTCAAATCTTCTCTAAAAATGCATGAACACAAAAGCACTCATGCACCGTTTTTCTTTTAGTGTAATTAAATATATTATATTAGGTTATTTACAATTTATTTTAGATATTCACCAGTGAGTGCTATTGAAGGAATTACAATTATTGTCTAGTACGATTAGACGAGGTCCCGAGGGCCTCGGGTGTGATTTGAGGTAATTTCAGACTATTTTGGTTGAGTTTGCATTGCTAGTTTTCCAGCTGCATCTGATGAGCATAGCGATCACGGAAGAATCTTCGCAATCGCATAGTGTGTTTCGGCCACTAAAGATTTGTTCATCGCGTTCAGGATGATGTGTCCACGTTCGCAGAGAGGAGATATTGGTAGGCGTGAATTTGTGAAGTGCGTTCGCAAGAAGAGATATGCGTTCTCGTTGAGGAAGCGATAAGTGAGAGTTGGTCTACGCATTCGCGATGGGTAGAGCTCGTTCGCAAAGGAGAGATTGGAGCTGGGGCAGTTTCTTTGTGTTCGTGGTGATTTTCCGTGTTCGCATAGGAGGGTGGTTCTTGGTCATCACGTTCGCGATGTTTTATCCCCCGTTCGCGATGGAGCCTTTCCAGATGGGTATTGAATTGAATTTCCCGATCGGGAAGCAGTGGATCGCAATCGCGAAAGGGAGTGTTGGGCAGACCTATTAAGTTGGAAATTTCGCGGTTTTACCCATTCTTTCCTATTTTGGAGCCCTAGACTTGGAGAGGGGTGATTTTTCATGGGGATTTTCACACAAGGAAAGAGGGTAAGTGATTTCTACCTATTTGTGATTATATTTCAAGTATTTATATGGATTTCTACATATTAAACATGGAATTTGTTGAAAGAAATTTTGGGGTTTTTATCTACCCTTTAAGAGAGTGTATTTTGGGGTTTTGACCATTGATTTGGACCCAAATTTGAAAACTAGTTATATATTTGGACTCGGCAGATTATGTATCATTAGATTTGGTATTGGTTTTAGATTTCGGGCACGCAGGCCAAGGTTGACTTTTGTAGACTTCTTAATAATTTTTCAAAGATCGAAACTTTATGGATTGGGATCGCTTTCTATAGCATTATTTGACATACTTGGATGATGTTTGGCTTGAATTTGCGTGCTTGGAGGGCTAGAGCGAGGTTTTGACGCAATTTGTCGTTGAAGGTAGCCAGGGAAGAGTAAGTCTCTTGGCTAACCTTGTTAAGTAGTAAACCCCTAGGATTTGACTTGATTGTTATGTGTCTAAGGTATTGGGGGTGGTGTATATCCGTGGTGGCGAGCGTATATGCACTTACTAAGTTAATATCATGTCCGGGGTGGAATTGAGGTACTTTATTCCTTGTTTAAATTCTATGCTCATCTCTTATTCATATTAGATATCATGCCTAGGTTTATGATTATTTATATAGGCATGTGGACTTGTTGTTTATAGGTTGAATTGCGTGAATCATCCGTAGTCATATAGAAGTTTCATGAGCACATATTTGCATGATTATTAGTAAGTCTTGTGCATCTTTTATCTATAAATTCTTGCGTATATATCACATTTGAATACTTGATTCGGATTGAGATTTTGGCAAAGGCAAGGTCATGCAGTTGAAATATAGTTATCGTACATGACATGATGTGCAGATATTTGATTATGAGTGATGCTATTAAGCTTATCTTTGTGCTTGAATTTGGTACCATATCTCCGGAGTCAGGTGATTACCTATGTTACTTTGGGTCCTATGAATGTGGTCGGTACATGAATTTTATATCGATACAAGAATTTTGTATTGGGTTATTATGATACATGGATTTTGTATCGGGGTACATGTATCTTGTATCGGGGTACATGGATCTTGTACCGATTTGAACATGCATTCATATTCTTGACTCATTTGAAAGCACCCATTTAGATGCTAATTTTTATATATGCTAGTTGGGAGTCTCGACTCCATTGATTGAAGCATGTCTTTCTTTAAGTGCTATATCTATGATTATTATTTAACTTGGAAAAGCATGCCTTATAATCTTCGGTTGTTAATAACTTTGATACTTGTTACTCATGAGGTTATTTGCTGTTCTGTTCTAGTTTTATTAATATATCTATGTTGCAAGTATTCGAATGCATCTAGCCTAGTCGCTACTTCTTTGAAGTTAGACTTGATATTTACTGGGTATTGGCTGTGGTGTACTCATATTATACTATTTTTGTGCAGGTTATGAGACTGGTATTGCAGTACCCTTTGAGCTGAGTAGGAATGTGTTATTGGAGATTTCGTGGTGAGCTGCTATACTATTTTGATCTTCAGCATATGGAGTCGCTGTCCTTATTTATCTCCTGTCTATTATTTTTCACACAGACAGTTGTGATAGTGTATACAAATTGTACTTATTCAGTAGTTGCTCGTATACTAGTGTCACATAGTTTTTTTGGGAGTTGCACTATTTTGGTCGTGTTTAGACCATGTTATACTTTTATAAGATATTTTATTGCTTTGAGATTATTCCTGCTTTTATTATGACATAACTCTGTTAATTAAAAGAAATTGAACTTTATTCTGTTGATTGTGAGTTGGCTTACTTAGCAAGTATGGTTAGACGTCATCACGGCTTGAAGTAAGATTTTGGATCGTGAAAATGACTCGACATACACGTGCTGAGAAACTAATACATTTAAAACCATGTGTTACTTTTCTTCTTTTCTTTTTTTACAAAACTCTCTGGAGGGTTGTTTTGTACTAGTATAACGAAAGTTTACCTAAGCTTTTGGATTAGTAGACTTAGGATATACTGATTTTTACCCTTATATATAATAATCTTTCAAATTTGAATTTATTGGTGTCTGTTCTAGCTTAATCTTTGGGGTCTCACGGGTTTTTACCTGAAACTTGGTGTTTCTACAATTGAATTCCTGATACCTTTTATATGACGCCTATTTTTTTCCTCCTATTCAGACGTGGGATTTGCTTAAAGAAAGTTTCATGGCAAACCCACTTTCAAGTTCAACTACCAGTGATTCAATGTGGGATGTTACACTCATCCCCCTTAAAGACTCAATATCCTACCATCGTACAATACTCTAATTCCACTTTGTCACGACATAAACCCAACCACTAATGTGTAGTCTGCTCCGGCTCAATCTTTGGGGCATTGTACAAGGCTCTCTGGTGTGCTAGATCCACTCGTAATTCGTAAATAAGGCCATATTTAATGCTAGAGATATCACTGTTACATGTACATCACTCGTCATATAATTCAAAAAACTTATCCTAGTCTTACCTTTGCAAAATAGCATGAGTCAACAAGATAGGATTATGGTTTATATTTTACATTCTCAAACATGATGAAAGTTAACACGTTTCTTGTATTCTTGCAAAAACTACACACATGTACAGGTATTATTACTAGTTTCTCTTATACACCCAAGATCATACATGATAGACCATTCCTACTTCTAAAGTAGAAGCATGAGGTACAGTCAATGCATAGGCTGGTTGCCTACTGATCTTTGTCAAAATGTCATATCCAAAATTTATAACCATTTTCTTAAATAAGCTAGATCCTTGTTTGGTTCGGACGTAGGAATGCCCCAATATGTAAGCTATGCCTGATTCCCTAGCTTCCATCAGTTCACGCAACTCCTCCCTTGCACCTCCATCAATTTTTGGAGTTTCTGGTACGAAAAATCTCACTCTTTTCTTAGGCTTGGTTATCAGTGTAGTGTGCATTTCTCTAAGTTTCGATGATCCAACTGATTCAGAACTCACTTCATTGTCCTCACGAAGTTGAACTCCAGATATATGAGTCGAAGGGGTTCCAAGAACAGTCATGTCCTCCAAATCCTTGGATAAATCTTCAGCAGCATTACCATTCAAACCTGTTTTCCCTGTCCTTATAAACTCGGCTATGCTACATACAAGATCATTCTCAAACTGGAGATCATCCTTGTGAGCATCACGATAACCATATCTAACGATGCATCTATAGATGTGGTGATCTCTTGGGCCAATGTGTCCGACAAGGAACCGTTCCTCATGTCTAACACGAGGAACTGGGACAGATTTGACACAAATGAAAACAAGCACCTGGTGAAAAGCTGGAAAATTAGTAACAAAGTGTGAGAAGATTGCTGGGATTCCGGAAACCAGCTCAGTGTATATCAGGCCAATGCCACGGATCCTTACAATGCCTAGGGTGGGACCTGCACTGAGTAGCCAGTCAACAGAGACCTTATTTTGAACATCAAATTCGTACTTTTTCACTGAGCCATAGTGCCAAATGCACATCACCATCATGAAAATGAAAGAAATGGCAATAGGCACCCATGCTCCTTCAAAAAATTTCATCAACGAAGCAGAGAAATATAAAGCCTCAATTGTCCCAAAGAAGATCCCAAAGCAAATTGCAAGGAGGACATTTTGGTGCCAACACAAAACAATTACCAATGACATCAAGCAAGTGGAGACCAACATGACAGTTATGACTGCCAAACCTGATACAAATAAGAAAAGTTAGGGAACAGAGAAAGTAATGAAGTTCAACCATCCTTATAACAAAATTCTTCCTAAACTTTTTGAGTATGATTCAATTATTCATTTACTTTTTGAGTATGACTAAATTCGTCCTGTGTTTTTTGAGTATGATAGAATCCATACCTGCAGCATTGCCCAGCCTTTTGGTGTCTCTAAAACCAACAGTAACAGCCAAGCATAATATCATTAAGGTCCAATTAATCTCTGGGATGTAGATTTGGCCATGTATTTTTGACGACGTATGCACTATTTTGACTCTTGGGAAGCATCCCAATGCAGAGCATTGCTTAATAATTGAAAAGGTTCCTGTTATAGCAGCTTGGCTTGCCACTATTGCAGCCAGCACAGCAATCACCAGAACCGGCCATCTTAGTTTCTCTGGAACAATAGTGGGAGATGTCAAGTATCAGCAGAATTTGCCTACATTATCTTGTCCTAGTAAAATCAACTCCTTAAGATACGTACGCGGTACTGAAACATAAAAGCCAATCTGATAGTCATTCTCCATAACATGATGCCGTGACAGATAAGCAGCTTGCCCCATATATGCAAGAACCAAAGATGGATAAACCATGAAGGTAAAAGCAATCTGCAAAATGGAACTGGTTTCATATACAATGGTACAGTCTCACGGTGATACAAAGTGTACGAGTTAGTGACTAGGTTTTGACATTCTCTTTTTCAGCATCAAAGAGGAGAACATTCAGAACACAGTATTTCAAAATCTATCTGCAAACTGCATTCATTCATGTCTCTAGTTCGATATTTTTCCCTTATCGATATTCTCATCAGATTCTAAACACATATCTGGTGATACAAGTGATTATGTACATCTATAATTATTGGGGGGAAAAAATCAAATCAAGATTATCCCAAGACAATAAACAAACAATTGTCAACTGATAACATGGGAAGCAGTTGTAAACATTTCAGCAGAACTAGCATTAATCCTTAAGGAAATTAAATAGATAAATTCAGGGATTGAGAACAAAGCTCAAAGCTTCTCTTTTGTGGGGGTACTACGTTGCTTCCGATAAAGTAATCGCCTAAGATTGCTGCTAACCATTTGATTGACTATAACAGTTCCTGATCATTTGATTGTTGTAACTACTTTAGACATTTGAATGATATATCAAGATTAAGCTACAACAATCAGGCAAGATTGACTTGTCAAAGACTTACATGTATGAGGTTGCATTGGAGACCAATCAGAAATGTTTTCTTCCTGAAGAGAAATCTCTTCCACACTTTCAATTAGGAAAAGAGATTATATTAGACGCGGGAATTAAAATCATATAGGAAACTCATCCTATTTAATGATTCATGCCTTTTGTCTTTTAACTGTACTGATCTATCAGTGTTTCTGATGTATACTTTGCTGCCTCTCACTCCCTTCTACTCTTCATCCAGATAACAAATTGTGGATTTGAAACCCCTATTTAGTAAATGAAAACTTTTTCTTCTCTAAAGATCATCATATGTGAGAGTTGACGAGATACATATAAAGTCTTATGGATATACAGGACGCCTATCAGGATGGATGAACACATACCTTTATTGACAACTGTGAGAAGTGCCCAAGATCAGCAAACATTGCTTCTGAACCTGAAAGAATGAAATGTCGTATTTGGTGATCATGATACTGAGAGAAGTGGTAGATATCTATTTTCTTTTGGGAAGACACAGCTATATACTTGCCTGTTATGCAAAGAAGGATTCCTCCCAAGGACATCCAGCCATCTTTTCGAGTTTTCTTCAGGAACTTGTACACGTAAAATGGAGACAATGCTCGATACACTGTTGGATTCCAGTGTATTATATTATATATACCAATAGCACTGATACACAGAAGCCAAGTGACGACAACAGGTGCAAACAAAAAGCCAACCCTGTGGGTGCCATAATGCTGAAGGGCAAACAAGGCTATCAGTACGATACATGCAACTGGAACTTCTATATCTGCAAAATTTTCATAATTCAGGAGATTGGATAGCATGTCATTTTGGGCCTGGGTATTAAGAGTTACATTTTATTCTAAATCCTTTATGCGATAGGAAATACAATCAACTAGCAATGAAAGAGAGAAGAAAGAACAAAAGGAGAAAAGAATGAACTAAGCCACATTCTCTAAGATTTCTCAGAATCTTGTAACTCCACATGATATATCCCGCTAATTCGTGATTAACTTGATGATCTATTCCATCTCACAATTAACATAACTCTCATCAAGGAGATCATCCGATATCAACCATAACTACCACAGCGATAAAACAAAAGTGCCTGCAAGCACAGATTTGTTCCTTTATGATTCCCTTTATATTCTTCAGAGATGTATCTAACACGATGATATTCCGTGAGTCCAAAGGACAGTCAAGATTTATGAATGCAATCAATAGACTATAGCAAAGTAAACCTGCACTATTGTTCAAACTATGAGATTCTAGAGGGATTAAACATCTGCTAGCAATTAGTCAATATTTTGTCCAAAAGTCCAGTCTTGTTATCACAGCTCCCCAGCAACCCATTTGAGGACTTCACTTTTAATTTTAGTTTCTCAGCCACAAGGCACTTCTTTATGGTTGATGGATCTCATTTAAGATCAGTCAACATATAATAGCCCTTCCTTTGGTATAATTAATACAAAATTGACTTACTAACCACCAAAAGAAAAAGTGTGGATAAATTTTCTCCTCTTCGCTTCGACTGCAGCCTCATTTACAGAACATCAATCGAATGCCATTTCTCCATCCATCGTAAAGACAAGATTGCTTCTCTCTTAGAGCTTTTTGTAACATAACATTCAACCAACAACGTCTATGCATGGAATTTTAACGTAGAAAAATTCGTATGCCTGTGTGAGTGCAATGTTCTAACTTAGGCATTCTGCTTTCCGCTCTTGAATCCAAAGAAAAAGCAAAGTAGTACCACTATTACTTTCTAATATTTGACTTAAAGTTGTATGGTAATCAACAGAACTATTATTACAAAACATAATGTGACAGATTGAACGATAAAAGGTCTGTCAAGTTTCCCCATGGCAACTCTATTGGCAAACTATTGAATATGTTAGCTGATCAGAAAAACAGAGTCACTATTGCAGATAAAAAGCTGCATATAGCAAAAATGATCACACAGAACAAGGTTAAGAATCTTACATAAGTGATGATCTTTCCCCAAAGAAAGTTCAGCACCAGAAATCGCGGAGAAAACTGCAAGGAAGTCACCAGAAGAATGTATTCAATATTTCAGAAACTAATACCAAATTGAGGTTTCAACAAACCAGAGAGCAGGGGCATACCAGAAATAGCAGGTGTAAGAATGCCATCCCCTATTACCATACAAGCTCCAATCAGAGATAATACGAGTAGAAATCTCTGTAATACTCTATACCCCTCAAGAGTTGATTTAAGTTTTTCCCCAATAGTAGTTTGCAAAGGACTAGTACTAATATCCTTCTTGTAGGTTGATAATTCTTCATCTGCTAACTGAGAACTTGGCAATAAATTCACTTTGGCATGTCTACAGAGTAGTGAATAAAGAGCAAATGTACCTCCTTCACCGTTATCATCAGCTTTGAGCACAATGAACACATATTTTAACAGAGGAATCAAAGTCAATGTCCAAAATATAAATGATAAAACACCGTAGACTTCTTCATTGGTCTCTGTGTGTTGAATGTCTTCAGCAAAAGTACTTGTATATACATAGAGTGGGGAGGTACTCAAATCCCCATAAACAACTCCCAAACTTTGATATGCCAATGTCAAGATTGACCTCCAAGATTCTTTCTGCAAAATCAACATCTTTTTTTGTCAGGAAATTACAACAGAACTGAACATTAACATGTACAATTGTACAGAAGACTCACCTTTACACGATTCTGATAAAACCCTGTTTCAAGATCCATGGCGCGTCCTTAAGAAACCGTTTTCATAGCAATATTTTTACAATTTCAACTGAAAACCATTTACCTTAACGTCCGTATAGTAGTAGTGCACTTTGGTACAATATATAAACGACAGTTTAGAGAATTGCACGGTGTTAACCCAGAGAATACAGATAGAAACTTGGGAGTAGAAGAATAACAGCAGAGAGTCTTTTCACATGACAGGGAGACAACACAATTATAACTATTTTTATTACTTTACTATGAAAGAGAGGAAGAAAACAAGAACGTGAGATATAGTTGTATATAATTTGTGTATGCGTGCTTCTCGTCGTGGGTGGAGAGTTCCTTGTGTGACAGTTTGCTTATGGGAGTTTTTATTTTTATTTTATTTATCTTTTTTATTAATTTTTTTTCTTTTGCTTTTCGTAGTTTTCTTGTTAGGTTAACGAAAGGATTTGTATTGATAGCGTAAAGTTATTTGAAATGAGTTTAAGTTATATATACAAATAATATAAATATTTTTATATTATATTAATATATATATATTTATTTATTTATATACACACTTGAGAAATAATTCGATTGTGTAAATATTTTTTTTATCTATTGTAATATTATTACACAATCAGTATAATTTAAATATTTAACTTGTTACTTGTTCATAGATAATCTATTGCACTTATTATTGATTGTTACATGTAATTATCTTTTCTAATGATTTAAGAATCTTTTATAGTAATGTTTTTAGCCCTTCTGTTTTCAATTTCTTGCTTTTTGTAGACTTTAGTAACCTCGGTTGCGGCATTGGGACATCATGTCTACGTTTGCGCTTATATCAGACAGAAATTTGTATTTATAGTATATTTTGCAGATTCTTTGAATTTTTCTATTTATTGCAGTGAAGTCCTTTTTTCTGCCGTTCAGCTTAGTTGACTTTTTTGCGGTTATGAAAACGATGGTTCTCGGAAGAAGTTTTGGCTGAGATCTTACGCAGGTGCTTATTGGATATCCTCTAAGTAAGAAAGACAAATTTGTTAAACACATTTGTTTATTGAAAGCCAGTTGAGCTAAATTATGTTAGGTTGATTTATTATATATTAAACTCTCTGTACGTGCGTTGGACGTGTATTTTATATTTTTTTAACAGAATATATATAATAAAAAATAGTTAATACATACATACTTGAAAGTTATTTGATTGAGTTATAAATTACAAATTTAACTAATATCAAAAGCTTAGCATTTTCATGTAACTTTAAAACTTTTATAATAAAATTAAGTATACTCTCCGATCAACTCTATCTCCGTTCTTCTAGCCATCATACTATCAATCATGGTCGGTGACATGAATAGAATTTAAGGAAACAAAATAAATAAGCACTCTATATACGATCATTGCGAAACGCAAAAATTTGAACTTAGCACATTTTCATTAATAATGTGAATGCTATTCATTGAATACAAAGCATGTAAAGTTATTCATAGTTTAATAATGTATATAAAAACTGCAAAAGTTACCACTTACAATTCAAACAATGTTCCTTTCTACCTCCTCGAGCAACTTTCACTTTAAAAAATTTGTGCAATCAAAATTTTGCGACCATTATATTCTAAATAAAAGGATAAAAAATATCCGATATTGTAATATATTAATATATTATAATCCGTTGCATTTATAAAACAGGTTAATAAAGAAATATAGTAGTATGCAATTTAATAATTGATCGTACAATAAAGTATAAAGGATTTAGGATTGAGTTACATCATAAAAGCATTGTGTAGTAGTGGAGGTATCTACCCTTGTTAGTAAGGAATTCAATTTTCATATGCACAGACTAAAGTACGACTGTAATATGAATGCAGAAAGACAATGCTAAAAGTACTTCGAAAAAAAGTGAAGATTTATAGTAGTTATTTTTTTCATTAAAAAATAAGAATGGTAATACTCAGATAGGAATACATGCTACAGAACAGAAAACGAACTATGTAAAACTGGTCATTCTAAAATCTCATTAAATTCAATCCATAGATTTCTTTTTTAATTTTACCTTTCAATTCAATTTATTTGAATTAACTTAGTTGGTGATATTATATAGGACTCCTATTATTTTGAGATTTAAATGTCTGAATTTGAAATACTTAAATTGTATATGTTGCAAAATCATATTATTAAAATGTCTATATTAATTTTTCTCCTTTTATTGGTATTTCCATTTCTGTTTGTTTTCTTGATGTTGCTGTGGCACAAGATCTGAATCACCACAAGACTCAACTCAATAAACTACTTCTTCTTCACTTTCCTTAAGATCTTAAACACAACAAAGTCCCAGGCAGAGACTAATAAGAGTTGAACAAATATAATGCAGTATCAACTATGAGTGCATGACTGCCGAGCCAGAAAATTAAAGACTACATATAAATAATAAAATCAACACGGTGGAGTAAAATTAAAATCGCGACAACTATCCTCAATATATGACTTATCTTAAACAATTATCATCTAAAAAACACATGATGGGCAATAATTCTACACCATGCGATATAAGTAGGGTATCAAGAATAGAGAGAACAAATGTATCAATAGCTTCCTTTCATCACTTCTTAAAATATAATGATCACTGAATTCAAAAACATAAAAAGAAATTGTCAATACTTTAATCATTAACGTTTAGAACTTTAACACCGTTTGTGAATTAAACTTCCGAGAATCGATGCATGGACAATTTAATGACAGGAAAGACACATAGTAAGAGAAGAATACCTATCAAAGACGAATTAATAAATTTTCTGAAATTGTTGATGAGTTATATTAGTCGAGTATGTCCCTTAAAGTATAAAAATCCAGATTGGATTCACTGTATAATTTGATAAGCACTACAAGTTATAAATTGTTCATATTAAAATAACGAAAAATACAACCCATTATAAATATTAGTCAAAATTTATTAAATTTTTATTCCGAGGAACCATTCCAAATATTGAGATTGAACAGAAAGCATTATATACAATCAATTAAATGGGATAAAGAGGGGACGTTCTTTCTTCACTTGATTTTTGAATACTCCGTTCATTATTTGTCCACGGTAGACTTTACAGGCCACTTAAAGAAATACTCCCTCTGTTTGTTTACCCGTAAAACGATACAGTCGAATTTATACGTGATTTTGAAACAAGTAAATTAATTTGATCCTAAAATAATAAAAGAAGTAAGGAAATATGCAATGCTTAGCCTTGATATGAAAATGAAATAACAGAAATAGTAATTCGGGGAGTGAGGCTTCCGGGTAAAAGAGTAATAAAATCAAAGAGTAAGGAAACAAAATTGTATAGGGCTTTGAATAAATTATAGCGTGAGTTTGCCAGTTAATTCGTGTCCTTTACAATGATAACATAGCTCACTATTTATAGCTGCACCTAGGAACAAGGCCCTAGGATCATGCCCTTCTTTAATGTCAATTATGAGGGCCATTAAAGAATGTGTAACGATGATCATAGATGACAAATTCTTTCTAACGAATAGTGTACTAAATGCTATGGAATATTCTCCATTGAATGCTACCGGGTAGCAGGTATTTATTGCATCTTTATGAGCGTCATTCTTTCCGGTGACAAATGGAACAACTGTGTTTGGTTTTAACTATCCTTTGCTTTCGGCACCATGTGTCACTCTCTTATGCAACCATCTAGCATAGCATATTTTACTATATACAAATAGTCCCCCTGCTTTCCGGTGATATAACTTTGCGTCACTGGGAACTTGGGAGAAACATTTTTTTTGGCAGGAATTTCTCTAATCCCCTCTGAAAAGTTTCTAGCGTTTGATTAGACACACGTCTCTCTGCATTTAATGCCCCGAATACGCGTCATCCTACGATTCAGCATAACTTTTTGCCAGATATCGACGTAACCGTGGACACGAATTTAGTCGCCTAAACCTTTGCTTATACGCATCAACCTCCTTCATTCATACTCCATAATACTCCAAACTTTCTCAAACTCTCTTCATTCAACTTGTATTCTGTTTTTCAACCTTTCTTTAACTCTCTTCAAACAAGCAAAGCTTTTCCGTTTTCTATAACATATAAACAATGACTCCGCTCCTCCAACAGTGAGCACCATATATCCCTAGAAGTCTTGTCACAATAAAAGACTTTGAAGAGAAATTTTCTTATGTTAGCCCTTGTACATGGGCCGTTAGCAGATATCCTTCTTCCATCCGTATGTCCAGCATCTCTGCTGTGAAGGAAGATTGTCGTTGCCATGATTTAAACTTTATCGCACCTAATCTGGTGGAGCGAGTAACCTTACCCAAGAAGGGTTTTACGTACTTCTATACGTATCCCTTCACTTTGGGGACTTTTTGTTTAAGTGGAGAGCTTGACTCCATTATTGAGGAGTTTTGCCTCCGCTACCAAGTGTGTTTGGCACAGGTGAGTCCCTCCGTGTGGAGGACGATTGCTTGTCTTCGGCACCTGTGCCAAGAAACAGGGGATGAGCTATCCCTAGCTCACGTGATGAACCTTTATCCCCCAAGATCTTCTGGGGGGAGATGATTAACTTCAGCAAACGAGGTCACCATGCACTGCTATCCAGCGTGGATGATGATAATGATCTTGGGTGGATGGAATGGTTTGTTTCAGTTGCCACTAGTGAAATCATCCCGGCCTCGGCTCCTTCCTTCCCGGAATTGTGGAACTGTACTCGTAAGTATACATTTTGCTTCTACACTTGTTAAAGATCATTTCCTCTTCATTATTAACTTTTCTTCTTTTACCTGCCTCAGCGACTCGGTGGGTTCCCCCTAGGGCTGAGGGCTTGGACCAATGAGTTCAGAAAATTTTAGACGTTACAACGCCCAAAACCTGATCGTGGAAAGAGTTGTCCCTGAAATATGGGTGAAAGGCCAAAAATCATGGTAAGTTTAACTCATCATGTCTTTACCTGAGAAAGTTATCTGATTCTTCTCTCCTGTTGAATATAGGTCTACCCCAGGGCTCAGTTGTCGTCGCGAGGAGGATATTTTGGCTGATCCTGCTGAAGCGGCGAGGCTGTTGCAGAAAGCTTTTTCATAGACAGGTGTCTCCAGGGCTGCTTCTGGTACAAGTAACTTCTTCTCGGAGTCCTCGGCTAGGAACAAGAAACCAAAAAGAAGGCGTTCCTCTGCGTCCGGGGGAAAGAATAAGAGGGCGAAGAATGATGCCCTCGAGTCATCTCCGGAAGTCGTGGTGAAGAGCCCTCCGCCCGGGCCGGCCATATATACCCTGATGATTGATGATGATGGAGAAGCTAGCGAGGAGGGAGCTTCTCTATATAGAAGATGACGACCTTCCTTAACTCAACAGACTGCTCAATCTGTTGAGTTAGTTACACCAACCGAGGACGATGTCTTGGTGCTCTGGGGGGGGAGTCTCAAATGGTGGAAAATGCCAACTCTCGCTTTCGAATCCCAATCGCTACATTCGATATTGTGGGGCTGAGTACTGGGTCCTGCCATCTTCAGTTGATGAGCAACCAGCAACCAGCAACCAGCACTGCGTTTATCGCAGCTGATTCTCACACTTTAACACCATCAGCTTTATCTCCATCTTTACCAACACCAGCAACTGCTACATCATCTCCACCTTTACCAACTCTTCCACCAACAACTGCTACATCATCTCCACCGACCGCATCTGTCCAAGAAGAGGGTGTTCTTCTCCCCCAGTACCCAGTTCATGGGAATTTTGGGTAAAACTATGCTGCCCCCTTAGAAG
Organism: Nicotiana obtusifolia; assembly: GCA_002018475.1. Classification (NCBI taxonomy): domain Eukaryota; kingdom Viridiplantae; phylum Streptophyta; class Magnoliopsida; order Solanales; family Solanaceae; genus Nicotiana; species Nicotiana obtusifolia. The sequence continues at coordinate 360,685 of MCJB01000914.1, read as the reverse complement.
ATCCGCAAAGAAGGAGGAGTGTTACTCTCTCGGTCTCCACCGAATGCAATTTGTTATTCTGGCCGATGAAATTTTCTAACTATCTGAAGCCTTTGGCTTTAGAACAAGATTGAAAAAAGATACAGGCTCTCTCGGGAGAGTGCTTGTTGAACAATGCCATGCATAATGTTGCAATGGTACATTCTTCACTTCTTTTGTTATTTCTTCTGTTTTTGACTGAAAATATTCTGAGTTTGCCTTTCTTGTTTTGTAGGCCAATTTTCTTGCTTCCGAGGGCCTCCAGAGGTTGATTCGGGAAAAAGAAGAACTTACCTCTACACGAGATCAACGTTTGGCCGAGCGGGAGCAAACTACTGCTGGCCTCTCAGAATTGGAAGCCAAAGCTGTTGAGGCCGTTGTGTTGGAGACTCATTTGCAGCAAAAGCGAGCAAGAAGTGGAAACCCTTAGCCTAGATATTTGCCCGCTAAGGGTTCAATTTGATGAGGCCAAGGCCAAATGGGCTGAAGTCCATAGTGCCGTTCTTGCTGCAACCGATCGCGAGGCTGCCTCCGCTGAGAGATTGACCAACCTAGAGGTAGTCTTCAACTCCAAAACTGAAGAGCTTGCTGCTGCGGGGATGAAATATGCCCAATTGGAGGAGAAGCACAAAAAGAACATTGAGCACAAGATAATTTTCAGCTCTACTATCCGCGGACTCGACGTTAGCCTCAAGTCCATTAGATCCGCCCGGGAAAACCTTTCTGCCGAGGTTATCCAACTCAAACCCTCGTTGTTGAGAAAACCTATGTTTATTTACAACATGAGGAGAAAAACCTTGGAAGAGGATAAAGCGGGTATCATTGACTTTGATGCCGAAATCACTAAGGCCCGTGAGCTTGAGTCAACTGCTAAAAGAGGTCTCCGGCAGGGCCTGATGCGTCCGGTTCTGAAACTTCGGGACTTAAAGAGGAACCGGAAGGCTAAGATATTGAAGGGCAAACTTATGAGGGTCAAGATGTTGAGCCATCGGCATATCTACCCACTTCCCTTGGGGGCACGAACACTTCTCTTCCTCCGGGTTTCAGAGATGCAGCAGTTTAGCTTTTCCTTTCTTTTTCCAACTTTTGTGTCTGTGTCGCTTTGGCACGTTTGTTGTGAACAAAAAAAATATTTTGCTCAAGTATTGCATGAGTCTTTTTTTCATCTGAACATTTATGCAAGTTTTAATTTTTGCATTCCTTTTTTGCTTGAGTGTTATGTGCAAGTTTTACTCTTTGCGTCTTACTATGCAAGGCCTCAGGTATATTTTTCCCTCGAAAGCATTTGGATTTCGGGCATAAGTTCTTCCGAAATCAACCCTTTATCGTGAGGGTTTTTATAAGACCTCTTATGTTTACGGTGCTCTTGAAGAGGATGTCTCCTGTTCATTACGGCATTAGCATTTGAAGTACTTGTTTAACTTTCAAATGATAAAATCAATTCATCGGTCAGACAAGAAACAAGATGGAAAATAAAAGGACTTTACTTTATTCCTTCCTTTTTCAAAAAGTACATAAGCATTCATTATGCTAAGAAATTGCCATTTCTTATGGCTAACTTGTACAACTTGTTTTTACGGGGCTGGCCGTGCAGTCCCCGGTCCCGATGATACAACCATGTTCCTGGGTTTTCATGTTCCGGTCAATGTGGCAGTCATTGTTGCCGTGTACTCATGTCATTTCCCCCCAGTATTCGAATGCGAAGAATGCGAATTGGAACACTGGAAGTTTTGCACCTTCGAGGACCCCACTAATGAATTGCTAGACAATCTTCAACTCGGTAATAAACTTCACTTCCCCTTAGTAATTTATGCTATCGAGCAAAAGACAATCTAACAATCCTCTAGTAGTTTGCACTTGTGAACGGTCGAGTAACCTCTGTTTGATAGCAATCTCACTTTCCCGGTAGGAATTTTGCTATCGAGCTAAAGATTATCTAACCACTCCGGAGAGGTTCTTCTCTTGTGTGCCTTGCTATTAAAGGTCTTATTGTTGCCGTTGAAACTTTTTTCGTAGTATGCTTTCCGTTGCTGCCTCTTTAAAAATCTTGCCAGAAAAATCCAATTGGGATAAAAACTGGACGAAGGGAAAAAGAGTGCAGCACATACTTTCAGTAGAGGTGGTGTTTGTCAGCAATAATATCTCTTGAGGTGTGCCACATTCTAGTTTCTTGGCAACTTTTCACCATCATGATTCTCCAACTCGTATGAGCCTTTCCCGGTGATAGCTGAAGCTCGGTAGGGCCTTCCCAGGTTGGACCTAGCTTCCCTGCGTTGAGTTCTTGGGTGTTTTGAGTTACTTTTTTTAGAACTAAGTCTCCCACTTTAAAATAACGGAGGTTGGTTCTTCGATTATAATATATTTCCATTATCTGCTTCTGGGCTGCCATTCGTATATGTGCCAAGACCCTGCACTCATCTAGTAGCTCCGAGTTGACTAACATCGCTTTGTTGTTCGTCTCTTCACTCGCCTGGAAATATCTCAAGATAGGCTCTCCTACTTCTACCAAGATTAAGGCTTCTGCTCCATATACAAGGAAAAAAGGAGTTTCTCTAGCGCCCGATTTGGCCACTGTTTGGTACACCCATAGCACTCTAGGCAATTCCTTAGGCCATTTTCTTTAGCCGCTTCCAACCTCTTCTTGAGATTTTGTATAATCACTTTGTTTGTTGATTCCGATTGACCATTTGCGCTAGGATGATAGGGCGAAGATGTGATCCTTTTGATTTTCAAGTCTTCAAGGAACTTTGTGATCTTTGCGCCTATAAACTTTGGCCCGTTATCGCAGGCTATCTCTTTTGGTATTCCAAATCTGCAAATTATGTTCTCCTACAAGAAATCCACCACTTCACGCTTGCTGATCTTAGATAAGGAACCGCTTCAACCCACTTAGAAAAATACTCAATTAGAATTAAAAGAAATCTTACTTTGCCGGGGGCCGGCGGCAGTGGTCCGACGATATCCATTCCCACTTCATGAACGGCCACAAATATAGAATTGAATGTAATGGTTCTGCTGGTTGATGTACCAGTAGTGCGTAGCATTGACACTTATTGCATTTTTGCACGAAAGCTTTGGTTTCTTGTTCCATTCGAGGCCAATAATATCCTACCCTTACTAGTTTTAGTACTAAGAAATCTGCACTCGAATGATTTCCACATATCCCTTCGTGGACTTCTCGCATAACATAATTAGCTTCGGACGCTCCCAAGCATCGGGCCAGCGAGCCTTGGAAAGATTTCCTGTACAGTTGGCCTCCTTTGAAGCTATATCGTGCTGCGTAGCGCCCGGGACGCCTTGGAATCTTCGAGCAACTTCCCGTGCTTGAGATAATTGATGATCTCATTCCTCCAATCCCAGACCAAATTAGTCGTATTTATCTCATAGTAGTTATCTGCGTCCAAAACCGAGTGCATGAGCTGTACTACCGTCCTGGAAATTTGGTCCCTTCATTTACGTTGATGAACCGAGGTTAGCTAATGCATCTGCGTCTGCATTTTCTCCCCTCGGGATATGAGTAATCGACCACTCCCGGCATCGAGCAAGCAGAGCCTAGACCTTCACTATGTATTGTTGCATGCGCTTCTCTTTGGTTTCGAAGATCCCGTAGACCAGATTTACCACCAGCTGCAAGTCGCATTTGATTTCTATGACCTCGGAATCTAGTCCCCGAGCCAGTTCGAGTCCTGCAATCAAAGCTTTATACTCTGTTTCGTTGTTAGTTAAAGGGACCATTCTTATGGCTTGACATAGGGTTTCCCCCGAAGGTGTGGTTAATACTATGCCAAGACCCAACCCCTTTACATTGGAAGCTCCGTCCGTAAATAAGGTCGAAACTCCCGATGTCAATTCTGACAGCATCACCGCTTCTTTGGTTGCTAGAGGCAGCAATCCTGGACTGAAATCGGCTACAAAGTCGGCCAAAACTTGTGACTTAATCGCAGTCCTCAGTTTATACTCTACGTCGAATTCACTCATTTCAACGACCCACTTGGCCCATCTACCCGAGAGTTCGGGTTTGTTAAGGATATTCCGCAAAGGAAAGGTGGTCACCACAGCTATCAGGTAATATTGGAAGTAAGGTCTCAACTTCCGAGCGACGACTACGAGAGCTAAGGCGGGCTTCTCCAAATGCAGTTAGCGAGTTTCTGCTCCCGTTAAAATTCCGCTAACGTAATAAATGGGAGATTGCGTACCTTCATCCTCACAGACTAAAACGGCGCTTACCGCTACCTCCAAGACGGCGAGGTAGACTAACAGTGTTTCACTTTCATTCGGTTTTGATAGTACTGGAGGGATTGACAAGTACCTTTTCAAATCTCTCAAAGCCTGCTGGCATTCCTCTGATGATTGGGAAATAAACCTGCTTAAAGCGGCCAATCTCCCTGTGATCCTTTGAACTTCTTTCACGCTTGATAGCTTGTCCGGGAAGTCCTCGATGGCTTCAATCTTTTCGGGGTTTACCTCAATCCCCCTTTGTGATACCAGAATCTTAAGAACATGCCGGATCTGACCCCGAACGTGCACTTCTTGGGGTTAAGCTCCATGTTATGCTTCCTTAGGATGTCAAAAGTTTCTTGTAAATGCTTAAGATGATCACTTGCGTTCAAATACTTAACAAGCAATATCGTCTATGTAAACTTCCACGGTTCTCCCTATTTGATTTTCAAACGTCTTGTTTACGAGCCGTTGATAAGTGGCTCCGACGTTGTTTAGCCTGAAGGGCACCACATTATAGCAATATGTGCAGAAACTCGTTACGAAAGAAGTCTTTTCCTGATCCTCTGGGTTAATCTTAATTTGATTGTACCCAGAATAGCATCGAGGAAACTCATTAACTCGTGCCCAACCGTTGCATTAATCATTTGATCGATATTTTGCAATGGGAATGAGTTTTTTGGGCACGCCTTATTCAAATCCTTATAATCTACACACCTGCAAAATTTGTTGTTCTTCATAGTAACTACTACTATATTAGCTAGGCAGTCTAGATACTTTACCTCTCGGATCGGACCAATATCAAGTAGGCGAGTTACCTCTTCTTTGACGAATTTATTCCTGGCCTCCGCAATAGGGCGTTTCGTTTGTCTTACCGGAGGGATGTTGGGATCCAAGCTTAGCTTGTGTACGATCAATTCTGTTGGGATACCTGTCATATCCACATGTGACCACGCAAAATAATCGGCATTATATTAAAGAAATTCAATAAAGCTAGACATGAGTTTGGGGTGCAGTCCTGTCCCCAAGTGGAATTTTCTCTCCAAGAATTTTTCAAACAATGCAACTTGCTCGAGTTCTTCCGCTGTGGATTTTGTTGCATCCGTCTCTTCCGGTACCAGGAAGTAACTTGGCACCTGATGAGATTCCGACGCTTCTCCCTCATGGTTAACTTCACTTGATTCGGGAATAGGCGCCAGTTCCTGTTGTTGACACCCAATTTTGTCCTTCTATAAACGAATTTATCCCACTGAGCTGCTATTTTTTTTAAAAAAAGCCATAATGATACTTATAATATTTTTTAAATTATTAAAGATATTATAAGGTTATTTTTACCCTTTGTCATAAATTTTGTTACATATTTATTTATTAAGTAAATAATTTTCGGGAACATACGGCATTGCAATTTATTTTTTACTTGTTCAAGTATATTTACATAAAAGTGCATCTATTTGAATATTTATTCTCGCTCCACAAATTTTATTTAAGTATTTAATTTCCCATTAGTTAATTAGTTTCCTATTATCATCACTACAATATTAGTTTAATATTATAGTAGTATTAATAATATTATTAGTATAATCTTTGGTGTTGTTGTTGTTGTTGTTATTATTATTATTATTATTATTATTATTATTATTATTATTATTATTATTATTATTATTATTATTATTATTACTATGGCATTTTTAGTTACAACCCAAACACTTCCATATTTATTTAGCGCAAACCATTTTAATTTTTAGCTCTAATTCCTATTCTGAATGACCCAAAATTCCCTAAACCCAAAACCCATTTCCCTTTTAACTTTCTGACAGCCCCTAACCCATGAAAGAAAAATTGAAACCTCATCGTCAAAGATCCGCGGACCCCATCTTCGGTGAAAGCCTTTCTTTTCTTTTGGTCCAATTCTTTAGTTTCTTTCTTTATTTAGTTTTTTTCTTTTTCTCTTTTTTTTCCTTTAGTTTTTACTTCCTTTCCTTAATTCATTTCCTGCATCAAGTTAAAATGAAATTGCAATTGACTTCAATTCAGAGCTGAGATTTCAGTCCTATTTATTTTAGTCCAAATCGCTGTCATGCATAAAGTCATATATTCTCGTTTTTATTTCGGCATGAATTAGATGAATATAGACAGATTTTGAGGTAAGTGCTTCATCTATTTTCTTTTCCTCATAATTGATTCGATCATGATTTTGAAAGTTTAAATTTCAAATTTTTTTGCCTTTTTGATTCTTAGAGAAGCATGATTATTGAATTATGTAGAACCAACGACTTTTCTTTTTCCTATTTCCATATTCTGATTTTGCTCCCCAAATCACGAATCACTTGTCTATGGGGATTTTAACTTTAAATTCGATTTTTTCCTTTATACATGATCGACCGGACATACTGACATGCCCTAAGGTTAATTGGTTGCTCTTTATTCTTCTATTGCCGAATCGAAGTTATTAATTTCATTCACTACTGGAGCCCCTACTATTACTATTCAAAACATTCTTTCAATCCAAATAAGAGAACAAAGAAACCACTCAAAAATGGTGGATAAGTCCGACGACTCAGCAGTATTGCGGAATTGAGTTTCCCTTCTCGTCATAAGAAGTAGAACGTGCCATCACCTACAACCCTTTCCTCTGCCTGAGGCTTCCACGAAATGAAAACGGGCGGCATCCCCCGCACACGTCCAGGAGGAAAAGAAAATAGGGGGCCTTAGCCCTTAGAATTAAATTCTAAACACCTCGTGGCCAACTCGAAGGGGCTGAAGTTCGACGCAGAGCTTTTTGGTTGTTAAGTTATAGCAGGACGTTCAGGGGCATTCTAAAGGCTTTGCAACCGTGTGGTCCGTTCTAGTGACAACATTCCCACTTTTATTATCAGTTCCAGTACTGGCAGGGGCAATTACCATGTTATTAACCGATCAAAACTTTAATACAACCTTTTCTGATCCTGCTGGAGGGGGAGACCCCATGATATTCGTATTCTTGCTTGTTGCTGTTGTTCGAAGTCCATCGCTACAATAATTGGGTTTATTCTGCTGTTGAAACTCTGTTCGCGGGCTATTTATATCGATTTCTGATTTTCTTATTAATTCGGCACTTCACGAACTAATTAGCTTCCTTCTAATGCAATTTTTAATTTTTTTTCCTCTGTATGATAGTTCTCTGTGAAGTAGGCGCTTTTAGTTTATTCATGTTTGAGTTGCCCGAATCTGAAAAGCATTCTACTAGGAAGCACGCAGGTCAGTTTTTCCTCTTCTTGTCTGTGTGTTTTGCTTGAGTTTCGTGATCCCTATCTACACTAGAACTATTACACCGCGCCTTCCTGAAATTCTTTGGAAGGGTAACGTAAGACTAAGCAATCGATGTCAGTACAGTTGCTGTCTGCCGACTGAGGTCCCCTCCGTAAGCTAGACTAGATTGTTAGTGCCGTACGGAAAAACCAATGTCGTGAGCGACTGAGAACAGAAAAGATAATTGAGAATGAAAGAAAGCTTGATTGCATAAATGAAATCTATTACAGAAAAGCTACGCGATGTCGAGGAGGAGAGACACCAGTACAAAGAATTGTTTGCTTGCTAGCAAGTTTTGAATGCTTGATCCCTCCTAATAATTCTTAAAAAAAATAAACCACAATTACATGACTTTATCTAAATAAGCTGTAGGAGCACAGTAAAAAAAAAATAAAGTAAATGTACTCTATATTTGCAATGAAAAGGACTTAGTCTTCTACAAGGTAGAAATAAGTCCGTTTGCAGCAACTTTCTCTTTAGCATCAGGGTCCACACGCGATGTTGTCTGCGTGCACGGTGCTGTTGGCATCTGCCTGTGGCTGGGTGCTAGCGCTGGTTATCAGTGGGGTGATAGAGGCGCCTGCGCGCTTGTCATTTGGAGCTGCCGAGACAACGGAGCCGACCGTGGGGCTGGACATTAGGAGGCTT